>JACCPG010005065.1:0-17992 GCA_016069955.1 Drepana arcuata | reverse complement strand
GCGGAAGGCGAGCCTTGCACCTTCGCTGTGACGTCAGGCCTGTTAACCGTGAGCGACAATGTATATAATAAACTCTTACAACCTAGTTATAGTACGAGTCTGACGTACTGTTAAAACAGGATTCAGAAAAATCTTAAAAAAAATTGTGTGTCAGTATAGGGTTCCGTAGTTGTTCATTTGTAACATGGCCGACTATTACTCGTTTACCTGTAAAGCCAACTTAGACGTCCTTTAAAATTCATCATATATAGGTACTACCAGCCTGAATATTTATACAAATTTCCAAACGGCTTAGCTGGGAGAGGGGAAACACATGACTCTAACTAAAATTACAGCTTTAAAGCTTAATACTTGGTAAATAGATGAAAAACCCTTATTAATACATGCCTACTATCTCTTAATAACCCATCTAACGATATGCCACACAAAATATGTTTATCCCCATTTAACGTGTGTGCGAGGTGCCCGAACAAACAGTTCGTTACACTGCTCACAACGCGTAATTTTATTAGAATGTTAACGATTGTGTCTAACGCAACCTTTGGCCCACAACTGTTTGTATGTGCGGGTCGCTACATTTTAAACTGGGTCGAGCGATAACATCTATCACAAACTTAAGAAATAAAAAATACAATTGATTGTCAACCTTATACCGTTGCATTAGAATCGACGCGACCAGCAACGTAGTTTCCACTTGGACAAATGACACCGTAGTCTATATTTGCGATCCCAAGAGATGAACCCTTGTCGGATGTAATGAGTTGATATTTCATTAGTTCAACGAAAATATTGAAGACAATTGTGTGTATGCGAGCCTGGTACTCTGAAATAGAGGCTTTGTCTGGATTCGATTGGTACTCGGTATGTCTTGTTAGTAAAATGCTTTGAGGAAAGAAACTAATGTTGTATTATTGTTATCATTATATAATAGAGACAATATAATCAAGTCTAGGGAGAAATTTGTTGAAGTAATTGCCTGTAAATTTAAGACGACGGTTCTATTATGAGTCTGTATCTATGAGTATTTACCAACTTATACATAGGACCGTGTACATTGCAGTGGATGGCAGCATCGTGACGATTGCATTTATTTGAGGATACATTTTCATACACTAAAGTGATATCTGAGTACGCGTATATAATTTTGAAGCGAAACTTGACTGAACAAATTCGCAGACGGAAGGACAGTATCACTATTAGCTCACGAAGCTTTGCACAAGAGCGGGTGACAAACTGCAGAGCCATTCTCACATCATAACGACAGTTGGCAGGCGCACAACAGGCCAACGATGCAGGCTCTACACGCTACAAACATGTACTCTACATACCGGCTTGCGGTGCGACTGACGAGCGGACAGCGGGACGGGAGCGACGCGGAATCTGGACGGGAGTCGAACGGGAGCAGGAGGGCGGACCATAATCATAATCATAATTCTTTATTGCTCTTCCACTTACAATAATATCACATTATATATAATATCAGGGTATACAGTGGACCCTGTTGGGCACAGCAACTCGTGAGAGGGACACAAATTATAAAAAGGGGAACAATGTAGGTACTTGCTAACTTATTCTAACCTTAAAATATAAACCATTTGGTGGCATTCCAACTGCCTCAGATGATGAAGGACTTATTTACAGAGAGTAAATATATATTGTGTAATATAATATTGTATATATGTCGTGCTCAAGAAACGGCTCGCCGTCTGTGACGTCAGCACCCAAATTTATCTCCGATGAAAAGAGGATGTTGTTACACTGTATTTAACCGTACGTGGATTTTCTGAGAAGACGCGAAGATATCATTGGCCTCGATGTACTAAGGGAGTAGAAGGGACTCAGCAGTGCAGAGCAACTATTCCGGTTCGCTCAAGACAGGGAGAAGTTTTCAGAGCTAAAGGCCAACCTCCAGTAATGGAGTGGTACTTTCAGAAGAAGAAGAACAAAATGTTCTTGTACTTATCATTGTATTACACGTAGCTCATTCGTATGCGCTATGTGCCCTAACATTGAGTCTGATTGTGTCGTGTAGTATGTGGCACAGAAAATCCAAGTCAACGTTTTGTTACACACAGTAGTACGATTTAGCGAATTACACACTTTTTACAATTTTTTATTCCGCCTCAAGTTGGTGAAAGTTATAAGATACTTAAATAATTGTCCGTCAGAAAAGTGTGCTATACTTGACATTAATTACTGGTTTTCGCTGCTCCAGCTGGATGGCGCTCCAGCGAACAATATCTTGAATGCGGCAACGTTAGTTGTCCATTTGTCATTTATGTCTAGTTAGGAGAACGGTAGCGGCAAATCAGGCTTATATTAATTGTTTTATTCCTTAAATATGTGAAAAGATTTGTAATACACAGAAGGCTGATTTCATTGTTGTATTGATTGCTAGTGCCCTGGCCGTCTGACTGGATGACTACGCATATTTAAAATGCAATCTATACAGATATCATAAAAAGGTACAGTTTATTTGAACGTGATTAACTCTGAATCTTTTAATCCGCATTGAAATATTATAAATCATAATTGTTGTACATTATATCCTCACGCCTTCCCACAAGGGTCCCCGAAGGGGTCGGCAGAGGTGTATAGGTACTACCCACACACCCACTTTCCGCCAGAGGTATATTAGGTGCCAACGTGACAGATGGCGAGTCCATCGCCGTTACTCAAGCACGACTATACATACGCCTTTGAATTTTCTCAGACGTATGCAGGTTTCCTCTCGATGTTTTCCTTCACCGTTAAGCTCGTGGTGTGACTAATCACTGTACTTAAGTTCAGAAAAACTCATTGGTACAGTCGGGATTCGAACTTGCGACCTTTGCGTCATTAATGTACAATATTTTACAGTATTGAGCCTTGATTAACACAGTGTTCATAGGGTGGAGCTAATATTTTTGTGTATATCACTACGCTACTATGCAACCAAGGGTATTTAAATATTTGAATTAAACTCGCCGGTATTTAAATATTTCAATTAAACATATGACGCCGAAGGGTACAGCTAGTCAAATATAGTCTTGTCCTTTACCAAGTTATTTATTAACCGTTGCACGCTTCATCTGATGAAATATAAACTGTCAATCTTACTAAACTATTTTTATTCACATACGCATACGTACGCTTGTTGCTAGGGGTTTCGCCCGCGGTCGATTGTGGCTCCTCTTATTATCTGTGTATAGGATGCTCAATGTGCCAACTGCAATAGTATGACTCACTCAGTTTAAAGCTGCCTTTGTGACAACACCCTTAGGTCTTAGTTCGTGTAAATCTAGCACAGAAACATGTCGACTCATGATTACTTCCTTATGAATACGACGTCGTTCCAGATGGAATGGACGTTTGAAGCTCGTGATTTGAATATGTATGGTGGAATATAATGCAATGGGCCTCTCGTGAGGGTCCGCTACTTTTGCATAAGTATACCGATGTCACATTTTGTTGGCATGGTATATTTGCTTTTATTTACTTTCTGGAGCATATAAATGGACTCAATCAATAAAGTGGAAAGCTTTATGAATCGCATGATGAGGGTTGCACTCTTCTTTGATAAAACCTACTTCAGACAAAAGGAGAGTATAGAGATAGAACTTCAGTATCCGACGCGAATCCAAAAGATTTTACAATACGACGCGTAGTACAACGAAGTTCACTATTGTCGATTTGGTCTTTAAACCGACGATTAGAAAAGCTAAACTACCCCTTACGATATCTACGTAGAAACGTGGAGAGCGAGTACGTTCGAATTTGTTAGATTTATATACCAAATAGTAAACTAATTAGTTTATGAGTGACTAACTCAACCCACTGAGCCACCGTGGCTCTGAAATCAATTCTAATTAACATATGGTTGGTACGAACAGACCGGAGATGGACACATGAGTTGACTAGGTGCTCCATCAAAACAGGTATCTCAGGTTCAGAGCTTTTTGATTTGTACAAAGTAAGCTTACAGTAAAGAATAGACTATAAATTATAAAAGTAGAGACTCGCCGCCCAAAGAATTAAAAATAATGAAAGTTCAGTCAGCGTTGTGGAAAGATCCGCCTTCCAGTCTACTACTAGTCTACTACATTTATACTCTTGCTTATTGTCGTAAAACAAATTTAGATAACAAGTTTGCCTTATTACTACTAAGGTGGAGAAATGGGCTCTGGCGAATGTCGCGTGGCGCGTTGTATAGGGGCGCCCTTCTCTCGTGCGAAGGGCATAAGACGTTGAATATGAAATCATTCGCAATTTGCCATTACCCATAACATACGCTTCCGTACATATATTCTAGCCCTCCCACAAGAGTCCCTGAAAAGGAAGACGGAAAGGTCACGTTGCATTTCATATCGATGTATTTCTTCACAGTAAATCTCGTAATGTTACTGATCACCGTACTTGAGTAAAAAAGCTTATTGCTACAGTCGAGATTCAAACTTATAATATTTGAGTTACAGACGACAGCTCGGCCAGCATACGTCTTAAAATCATTTGTATTTTTCCATTACCCATTACGTTTTCGTTTGCAACTAAAATACCTTTTAAAATAGTTGAGTAACTTTGTCACAAGTCACCAAAGAGCCTTTACAAAGAGCGCTTTCTCTAATGGCCGCCCAGTCAATGCAGTTACGGCAATGAGCGAGTTGTACTCGCTGTAGTTAGAACTCGCTTCTAAACGAGCTAATTGCGTTCAACTTTTAATTGAGCTTCCATGTGCTCAGAACTCTTTACAGCTCATTATTGTGACTGCTTGCACGAAACACGACGTGGAGAATATAATATGCTACGAGTATATTGAGAGGTGGAATCATTCTAACACCATGGTGGCAATGGATCTGAGGCACATCATTGCATATGCTCCAATTTTTAACATCAAGAAAATAATGATATTGCTAAACACCTCTGCCTGCCCCTTCGGCTACCCTTGTGGGAAGGCGTCAAGATATATTCATATTAAATAAACAGTTAATTGGAAATAATATATTATTTAATTTACTTCTTCACTCACTACTAACTCACTACTCACGTTTTTATCGAAATTCTGCAACGTAGTATCTTATGTCGAATGACATCGGAACCATACGATTTGAAGGTTATAAAAATGTAGTTTTACTAATGTACTTCCGAAGGTTTGGTTGCTTCATGGCTGGTGGAAATGTGACCTATTTTAAATGTATGTACACTAACCTAGTTTTAAAATAAACA
This sequence comes from Drepana arcuata, assembly GCA_016069955.1. Taxonomy (NCBI): domain Eukaryota; kingdom Metazoa; phylum Arthropoda; class Insecta; order Lepidoptera; family Drepanidae; genus Drepana; species Drepana arcuata. Next base: position 12,790 of record JACCPG010005065.1, on the reverse strand, counting down.
AGCAAGTTGCACAGAGCGTGGCATAGGCCGGCGCGGTAACGAGTCGGTGTGGCCACTCGGCCGGGCGCACCGGCATTTATACCTCGCTATTAATTCAGCTTGGCGTCCGCATTTATACGATTGTGGCTTCTACTTTTATTAAGATCTAACTGCTTTTCTAAATAATTACCTTGTTTACTAAGGTCAAAATTTTGATGGATAGTTATGAGGTAAATATGGAAAGAATAGAATCATATTCATAGTTACAGAACCGTCAGAATAATCAACGCCGCTGTTATACATATGTATATAAATAGAAAGAGAGAGAGGTAGCTCTCTACTACTGGCGTTCTTCCTTCACTGCTTACCCCGTGAGGGAAACGGTGCGATATTTTTTTTGCATCTTATTTTGCAAAGAGTTTTAGAGTGATAGAGATTTTCGCGTGAGATCTATTAAGGCGCCAACGTGACATGGCGAGTTCGTCGCCGTATAGCTCGTCGTGATAAACCAAATGTTCTTTAGTACAGACAAAAACCTTTAGGACAGACCACGGCGTTTTGAACTTGCAATTTTCATTTGGCATGCGACTACCCAAGTCAGCCAGCCACCACGGCAGGCAACCATTAATTATGTTCACTCGATACACCAATGCATATTAAATCCGATCATTGCTATGTTATGCCGTCATTAGCTGCTGAAACTTCAACTTGGAACGTCCTCGATCGCTATCAACGCTTCGCCAATATTCATGTTCAAACTGCAAAGTTACCGTCCCCGATATCGAGTGTCGACATAATGCCATGCCCTGTAATATCCACAGCGTTTATCGCCAAACTTCACTCCTCACGAGCTACACTTGATGTACTTGCAAATATCGTTAGTTGTAACACTCGAACACGTAGGTTACGTCAACAGAGGAGTATAGGTAGTAGCCACATACCCACTTACCGGTAGAGATATATTTTTTAGATGCCAATGTGACAGATGGCAAAATTATTTGGTACAGTCGGGATTCGAACTTCATCTTTGTGTCGCAGGCATTTACTCGGCTACCATTGCGGCTTTATCTATATGTGTGAAATATAAAAATATATTTTGTAGGCTTTGAAACGAAGCTCAGACAATCGACGCGTTGTATTTTTGTTTTAAGCCGCCGGGTAGCCTCTACCATAAGTAATATTGTGTACAGAGAGTACATAGGAATCTGATAATGAATAATCAAATACTTAGCTATTTATCAAACTAGGTTCACGGCCAGGCTTCAGCTGAATAATGTTTATATGGACCCAAACCATTTGGGTACTATTGGGTGTCCATAAATACATGAGAGAAGCTGCGCTGAGTGCGGTGCCCCAAATCGATACAGTATTGGCACTCGCAGCATCCAGCAGGCGATAAGCGAGGATCGGATAGGGGCAGATTTACAGCGAATGATTAAATGCTTACGGACTAAGGTGTTTCCAATTTATCGGCTAAATTCTTTGTCTTATTAAGTTTGGGGTTTTGGTGGCTCCTAATGGGATTGGAATAGATTGCAGATTAGTCCAAACAATAGGCTAGTCCACATAGAGGTGTATGGCTAGTATCTATACACCTACTTATCGCTGGATGGCGAGTCCATTGCCGTTTCTCAAGCACAAATTGAAAATTACTTCTGAAACCAAAGGTTACCCTTCAGTAACATTATATTTGATAACAAAAAATCACAAATGTTAAAAAATGTAATTACTTTTCATTTTTATCCGCTTCCTTTCATTGTGGCATGTTTATATGTGTGTCCCTTATGTTAAATAAAAATCATATCTTATTCACACCCAAACTATTATAACGCATAAAAATACATTTGAGTGAGACTGGGGGACTTTAATAAACGCCTCAATACATATTGTGGGCCAATCAGCGCGCCTCCATCGATTGCTCGGCAGCCACCAGAGCCTTACGCAACAAGATACCAATTACCCGTAATTTGCGCTAAAAAAGTGAAACACAGAGAAAGGAGAGAAAGCACCCAACATTCACTATTAATTAAAAATACTCGCTCCAATTGGTAACTTTTCATGTAACTCGGCAGCGGGCGGTGCGAGGGCGGGCGGAAATCATTTCACTAATTAATACTCATCCTGCGTACTGCACATCGTATACTTTACACTTGTACAGGGCGCCTACTCAATAACCTAATCTAAATAACGATGACGTCAGCAAGTGGCTGCAAATACACCTATATACTAACAAAGTTAAATAATTACAATATTAATAATTATTGTATTATAATAGTTACAAATGATACAAAGCGATTGCACGCACTGACTTCCGGAGGAAGCGGATATGAGTTTGTGTCGACACGGTCCAGTGTTCAATATCCATAAACACTGCGTATTTTTTTTATTTTATTACTGCTATTAAATGGTCATGAGTTTTTCTATTGTATGGTGCAGTAATTTGTAAAGGAAAATACATGAAAGAAGAATACTGTAGACAACTTCATTCGTTACGTAGTCTCGTAGCATATTCGTAGCAGCGCGTAGCACTTGAGATTAAAGCTCTACGACAATTTCACAGTGATTAAGCTAATGTAGGTTGATAGCATAGATGTGAGATCAAGCGATATTAATTAGGGATGCTCACTATTAGGGTAATGGATGAAACACATTTGTAGGCAAACGGCCGCCCTTTGAAGAGTCTTGAATATGCATTCCACGTTCAAGGGTTGTGATTATGTGAGACGGTTTGTTTGGCTCGTGTGAGCGTGATGTGCTAGGGTTGCATATTCATGACGACTTGCTTGATCAGTTTCCGATCTGCTCATACTAAGCCAACTTATATAATTAATGCGAATGTAGGTCACGAAGTGGGTATTCTTCAATGCATTGAACCCCACTAAATTGTATACGGTATTATAAGAATATATAGCCACATAGCATTCCTTTACAGAAACATATTAGTTATGGGTATCTCATTGATTTTTGTACAAAGGAGATTTTAGTTAATTGGTTGAGTTTCAGAAATTTTCGTTGCGGTTTATAGTAAGTTTATTAGGGTTTAAATTAATTATATAGGGTTTAAGAGAGGTAGGGCATAACGGGTTTCCCGTTCGAATTTGGAGCTGCCCGACTGGGGCAGGACCTCCACCTTATAGAAGTCCGTAGTCAAATAACACAGTTTATTGTGTTGTGTTCCTACGTGGTGAATAAGGTTTCCAGTAATGAGCTCCTTGGGGAGGGGGGAGGATTGTTACAATGTGTTGGAAGCAGAGGGATTAAACCTTATGCTGCCAACACACTATAATACTCCGAACACAGAGTGGCAACACGCAAGTGATACTTGGTATCGTGAGCGTAAATAGGCTACGGTAACCGTTTCCCATCAGGTGGGCCGTATGCTTGTTTGCCATTCTTGTTGTATAAAAATAAAAAAATAGTAATGTATGCAGAGACTGTCAAATATATAGAGATTGTGTAAGTCTAGATAAAACTGGTATGTAGGTATGGTACAGTTATCGTATTAAAAATAAAAATAGCATTAATTGGTGCGTCAGAAACCATCTGAAAGGATTCAAGGAAAACGACCGAATTAATTGCACCAATGGTGCCGCTGCATACTCTGTCTTAGTTGAAAAGTAACGGAGCAAGTGTCGCTAGTTGTGTAACGCATAGACCTCGCAATTAGGTCGCCTGAGGAGTGATGGCTTTTATCTAGCTGGAAGTTAGCGCTGATTGCAATCTGCAGTTACGGCAATACTTGAGTTTCCAGAGGTTCGAGTAGATTCTTGCAACGCAAAGATTGCAATTTGGAATAGCTATATAATTTTTTACGTGGATGACATCGCGGGAACAGCTGGTCTTTTATTATTATGCTAGATTTCAATATACATAAATATAAAGTATCTGGGTGAGAAACTCAGCAGTTTTATTGGTAAATAGCCGTATTCAGAATATATCTTATTTCTTTTATCGGTGACTGATTCGCCGCATGTGACCAGAACTGTCTCCTCGACCTCTTTATATGACACAAAGGGTATTTTACATTGATGTAAAAAATAATAGATACGTCTTACCGCGCTCGGCTTAGCTAACTCAACACAAGCTAATTGGCTTGAGTCAACTTAGTCGCAGCTTGACTGGCAACGACGTAGCACTTATTCAGCATTTAGGGAAAATGCCTTCTTAGGTGCTTAGAAACTGCAGAACACTTTTTTACACTCGTCCTATACTGGACGAGTGTAAAAAACAAGAAGGATGTGTCTTTTCATTTGTAAATAATGTAAATTTGTTTTATCTATCAAAAATACGAAAATTTATCATAAATTTTAATCTGAATTAACTCCTGCGACCATGCCACTGCGCCACTCGCGCGACCGAGACAAGTAGCGTGTTACGTTTAAGAGCGTAAGAGAGAAGGAACGTTTAGAGCTCGACATATTGGCACGTGGCTGTGCTGTTATCCCTTTCTGACAACTAGGATTCATATACTTCGTGTTCTTTTAATCTCATCTGTGTGCTTAATGCCGTTGTGTGAGTTGTGTATTGTAGCTATATGTAGGTATAGCATAAAATTTGCCACGTTTATACTTCATATTCAAGGAGTATAACGTCTCTATAGATAAAACCTCATTGGTATTTTACCCTTATTCCGCTTCACATACCCTTAAAATTTGATTTGTATTGTGTCGTATATACTTTAATAGTTTTGCCAAGTAATTTCACGTGTAATATATATTTCATTGTTAGTTATTTTTCGGGGAATAAAACTTTATAGCTATGTGTTAATCCGGCTGTGTATATGTATTACTGTGTCAAATGTCATCCAAATCCTTACATACGTTCTGCCTAATAAAAATAATACAATTATAACATATATCAATGAAGAAGTGCCAAGTCATATTTCTTCGAGTGTCTCATACAGTCAAATGTATTTGAATTGCTGTGTGCCCATATTATGTGATGAGGCCAAAGCGGAGGTAACTGTGTCTCCAGACATCAGAGGGGTGGAGTTGGCTTACAGGGAGGGGGAGAAATAATCTCAGCACTGACTTAACTTCTCGCTTAAATATTAAACCGCGTCTCAAGTACCGGCAAATGAAATATTAACGGCGACAGTCTAAACTCGAGGCTCGCTCCGGTTTCCGGAATGTACTTAAGGAACTTTTTCCAAAGGATGATATAAAATAAGTGTTTTCTTTTTTAATTCATTATTATTATTAATGCGAGCCTCACATGATGATAATAGCTTATTTGAAAACTTAACTGACACAAAATATTACGATAAAACAGTAGAACATCAATATATGAAAATATTACAGTTCAAAAGAAATAAGTTTATTTTATTTTAGGAAACAGTTTTGCTTGCAAGATAGGCACATAATGTAAGGTAATAGGTAAATAATAGGTGACATATATTTCGGTGTCAAACGGAGCAGACAAATCCGTTAATAAGTAATTAAGAGATTATATATATTGATTCCGAATTTGAAAAAGTGTTGTAATTGTCGGCATATTACGACAAGCGTAAACAATAACATTACAACGTAGCGAACTTGCTACGCCGTAGCATTTCCGTAGCATCGGATTGATTGTTAACTTAAGTATAATAAAAAAAACTTGTAAAATTACATACATACATATCATCACACCGAGTCCCTAACGGGGTGGGCAGAGAGTGTAAAATTGACATAATATAATTGAAAAATTGCGTAATAGACGGATAATAACATTATTCGCTCTGGTCAGACTTCCCGTAGTCGTGTGGCTTGGATTTCGAACGGTAAATCCGGGTCCACCCTCCCTCCCTGCGTATCTCTTCTCAAGTTTATTTTACATCCACTACCGGCACGTTTAGCAACCAACACTAGGGATCACGTGTGGAGTGTTTGCAACTCAAAGCGGCATCAATATGAACCAATTTTCTTATGAGTCAGATGACACAGTTTTTTTTAAATTGCGAAGCTAAATAAAGACGTTGTCGACTTGCATATTTACATTTTACTCGTGATTAATATGATATTTTTATTAACTATATAAAAATAATTAGTAGTGACCCTGAATACCCTGCTAACACGATCGATCGATCGATAACCGTTCGATCATGATGGCTCTTATACACAATTCATAATAGCCTCTAATACATTTTTATGAGTTACACCGACATGAGTCTTAAATTTAAGAAAAGGGTTACCCTCTTTATAATATAAGCTATTTGAATGCTTAGCTTGGTCTAGTGGGAAATTATATGACTAGCAAAAGCAGGAACTCTTCACAACAAAAGAACAAAATATAAAATGCGTGTCTTTATTTAGCAGCTGTATCCCTTTTGATAGGTGAAGTGTGTCTTCTCCCCGACGGCACAAAAACTGCGAAGCAAGGGCCATTTATCTCGACAATCATAACTTGCAGTGCCCATGCGGGCCACTCGTCACTTCGCACCCAGCACACAGTACACCACGATGCAGTGCTTCAACGGCAGGTGGTCGGTGAAAACTTTAAAAGTTCTACACTGATTTAGCAAAATATTTTACACAGGATACAATCCGCTTCAATAAATATACTTTATCTTTTTATATATTATATATCATTAGGGATGTGCATACGCAGTAGGTTTTTATAATTAACAAATTTAATAGGGTTTTAAAATTTCCCTATCAGTTTAGCTTTGGTACCCTCATGCACATTTTGTCATAAGAGAAACATTCTATGACAAGCTCCGTCAGCGTCGATTGGTGACAGCTTAGCAAATCTTCAAATCAATCTAGCCAGGTATGACAAAGCTGTCAACTGCCAACCAAGTGGCCAATTATATTGACGTAGGAGTACTGACAGTGCTATTGGCCACGCGTGGCTCCTCTATCTATCACAGTTCCGTTTAATCACTGTCAGTGCGTCGGCGTCGGGCGGCGAACAAAAAGTGTAAGTCGCGACTCGCCGCCATATCATAAATCTCGCGCAGATGCGTAGGTAACCGCTATAAATTGTACGAGCACCGCTCGCCGCCGCGGCGTGAGGGACGCCATGTAGCGACAGCGATTCACAGGTGAAGCAGGTGAAGCAGGTGAAATGTTATAGTGTTTCCTAATATACAGGCTGCTTCTAAAGAGTGAGCATACATAAATCGTAAGGCAAAAACTACTGAGGTATGTAAGTCTAGAGAGTCCTGGCGCTCTATACTCTCTGCCTACCCCGTTAGGGACTTGACGTGATGATATGATGATGAAAAGTCTAAACCTATCCAACAACAATATTGACAATATAAATCAATATATAACCTTTTTTTTGGTACAAGAACAATATTGTGAAAATGTTGAACTTGTGCCAGCATCCAATCACAAGTCCCTCAAAATAAAATATAACGACGGAAAGATGGCGGATTGGCGATAGGCAGGATCGCAGGACATATGTTCCTGATGGGCAGGCCCGGGGCTATTTGAATATTGACTCCGTGATTATGGCCGGGGCCGTCGCAAATGCGAGGTTACGACTTCCCGAGCCGACTCGGCTCCTTACCATGTATATGTATGTACCTTGTGAACACTATGAGTACATAATATATAGTACGGTTGAACATCAACACAGTCTTATGATCGCTGTATTCTGCGGAATACGATATTATGCGACGATACGATTTTTTTACCCCAAAGCTTCAATCGTGCTCATATCGGAATATGATTACTGATCTCCTTCTTATTTACGATACGATTAGGTGGTACACAATATTCAACTATATATATATAAACTTCCCTCTTGAATCACTATATATATTGATGAAACTGCATTAAGATCCTTTGCGTAGTTTGGAAGATATAAGGAATATATGAAAGAACACAATTAATTCGTGCAAGTATCAAGTTCTTCAAGAAGGGTGTGAACAGATTCCTGCAAGGTCGGCAAGCGTCCATAGGCGGCGGTAACCGCTTACCATTACGCGGACCACATGCTTGTTTGTCACCCATGTGGTATAAAAAAAAAGTTGCTCCGATAATTTGTAGATTATATTTCAAGTGAAGTTTGGGCTTCTAAATAATGTAGTCTATATTGCGTGCTGATAAGGGTGGTATAGCGCCTGCGAGCCCCATTGCGTCACCTGGGTACATTTGTATGTGTCGGTAAGCGATGCGGCGAAGGTACGCTAAAGATTATTATTATTATTACATTCTAGGTTAAAGAAGATACACTTGGAGTACAGGTATAGCTATGCTAAAGAATTAAAAGATTAACAAAGCAAGTGAATGCAATTGTTAATCTTATAAGAATATTCCCACATCATTGAAAGCATGGAAAAGTACAAATGCGTTGAGATGCATTACATTCGATAAAAGTGGGGGGATCATTTTAGACCATAATGAAGTGATTAGCAAAGCAATTGGCGTGAACGGAGCTATGATTGCAAATATGGCATATGGCGTTGGTTTGGACATATAGAAAGGATGAGCGAAGAAAAATTTACGAGACGAAAGATATATATAGCGGAAAGTGTGTGCAAGAAGAGGCGGACGAAGACCACGTTCAACTTTTCAGATCAAATCGATTGAACACTCGATGTCTCAAATGAGAATGCGTATGAAACGAAATGTTCTGTCAGTCCAGAGAGAGCAGTTGGGGTCTCGGCGTGATGATATAGATAGCCACCATGGGGTTAGATGTGGGTTCATTGCGATAAATACAAAAATAAGGAAGCCGTCCTTGATCTATACAATATTCTCGTATTGCCTGCGAGCGTGTCAATGTGTGTGATGTCAACATTATTATACAGACAGTGGCGCTTCCCCTAATTGGTTGACAAACTGTTTGATTTACGAGCTAGTGTGTACCTAGCATTAAACAACAAACTATTACCATTATGGTTTACGAAAATATACCTATATCTGCATGTTATAAAGTTGGTATTCCTCTGTCGGCTGAAATGTAAAGGTAGTATGATCTTAGCATTATAACACGCACAGCCATTATCCTCTAAGGTAAATTACACCCTCTTTTTTCTAGAAATAAGGTAGGTATTCGTGGGGATTGTTTGTAATTAGTTTACTTGAGAATATTATTTTCCTCGAATGAGTGTTTGGAACGTGTAATTAATTTACTAAGAACGGGACGATTATTTAATGAATTTGTATTAAACTTAGTAAAAAACATTTCTTAATTAATTTAGCAGTTGTTGTAATGATTTTATATCAAAAGAGCTTGTAAATTTCTTAAATCATTAATCTAAGTACAAATCATTAGCTACAAAACAATTACCAGTTGGTACTGGCGCTAGCTGGTTTAAAGCGGTTATTACAAGCTGCATCAAGTGTTTGTGTTCTCATACATTCCTCGACCAACGCGATACAATTCTAGAATGGAAATTAGATTCTTTATCATTTACGGGCTCTGATCATCATCTGATGCTGTTAGCACTAAGGCTCTCATAAAAGTGAAAAGTTTGTGTTTCCTATAGGCTTTTTTTGAGGAGCGTCAAAGCTCCTTAATAAAGGCTTTATAACATGTTTTTCCAACAAAGTTCCCCAAAGAGGTAGGTTATATTTTCATGGCGCTACCGCTTACCGGCTTGAGAAGTAAGACTGGGCTTACTTAGAACTTTGTTACGAAGACTTACAATGACCTGCAAATACACATTATAATCACCACTCACATCATACAGCCAATGTGTAACATAGCCATTTATTACGTATGTCTATGTATGTATAATGTACCTACCTATATGTATGTAATAACATTGACACTTAAGAGACAGCTCAAATGGATAGCACAAAACGCCAGTTCCACAGCCTTTGAGTGTGCGCCAAATGACATGGGGTTGCAAGGAACAACGTTTGAATTAAAAACAACAGCTATGAATTGTTGGCGTGCAAATTGTTATTACATCCTTTGGTTGTAACATCGTATATGGGGCGCAGACACACGCCACCACTGCAGTACCTCAACTGCTCGTATACCTCCATAATGTATGCTTAATTATTATTAAACTGGAACCAGCCGATGTCTGTACGTTGATAGTTAAGACTCATAATTAAACTCGATAGGCGGCGCTGCGATTGTGTTCTCTATCTGTTCTATCTGAAGGTGATGTAATATTTGTCTACTTTGGATTCAGTTGTGTTTATATGAGATGTCTATTTATTTGGTGTGGGTGGAGGCCGAGAAGTTAGAATTAGCTGCAACACATAGGATACAATTTCGAATCTCGACTGTACCGAAGAGTTTTTCACTCGTCATCTATCACGTTGGCATCTAAAATATATATCCGGCGGAAAGTGGGTACTACCTACACACTTTTGCCTACTCCATCGGGAACCCTCGTGGGAAGGCTTCAAGTTATTATATTATTATAATATTTATTCTAGTTTTGAATGTTATTATGAGTAGCTGACGCAGCAGACGTACATATTAAGAGTGTTATCACGTGGAACGCTCACGTCGTGTGTACTTTAAAAGTATGTTTAACAATGCAAGGATTTTCTATAGTTACCGTGTTTTTTCTAGTGTATTATCACGTTATCAACCAAATTTTGGAACAAACAGCGGATATTCATGATTCCATTGAGTGGTTTCGATTTAGTACAAATTTAATACATCTGCAAACGGTAAGGGAGCACTGCCTATGAGAATGTATTGTGCCAGTCGTGTGCGCTTGTGCCAAAACGCAACGGTTGCTTGCTACGCCATTCGACGGATGTAGTCGGGTCGTTAAGATGGTGTGCCACTTCACGGAAGATATTATCGTTTTGTATTCGAAAAATATTGCTTTGGACAAACTAGTTTATCGCGCTACGCACCATGTAATAAAAAGTTTGTTATATTTTGTTATTATGCAGTCGAGATGTGTTCCCTTGCAAAAATGTGCGACCTTATGATACGAGATCGAATTCGCAATGATTTGAAGATAAAGATAGGTTGTTACGTTGGTTAGGACATGCAGAAAGATAAGAAGAGATAAGAAACAGATATACAGTCCGAAAGTGTGTGCAAGAAGAGGCAGAGGAGAAGTCGTTCCAACCTTAATCATGAGGATATTAAGAGTACTCGAGACTTGATGATAAAGCGAAAGGGGTCTCTCTGACCACACTTATTAGGGATGTGTATTAACACATTGGATAAATGTAATTCCAGAAAGAGAATCCAGCAATGTAATCTAATATTACGCGGGGAAACCGCGGTGTGCAGCTAGTATCTAATGTTATGATGAATAATGAATAGTTTAATAAGTAAATGTAAAGCCATTATGAATATAGTGAGCGTTTCCAGTATTTTGTACGCGTGTACAGACTTGGGCGTACAGAATAACAGCGTAGTAATGAGACTAGCCGGTATTGCGGAAATGCAACTTTGCCCGCTCCAGCCTGTGTGAGCTAGGACAGTACCATAGCTCACCTAGTCTAGTCATCGCCTGCATCCTCTCTATCCGCAATGGACGAGTTGAGGGGCGATACGAGGACAAACGTTTTTTAAATTTGAGTTGTCCAAATTGAACGCCACTTTTTCTCTGTTTCAAGTACTCTTGACGATCCTATCCTTGAGTGTTCGATCTATTTGATCTAGGTAGTTAAAACGTAATGTTCTTCTGCCCATTGAATTAAACTACACTTTATCAGACTGAGCTTTATGTACCTGCACAGTACATTTGATCTTTAGGGTGAAGGAAAGCATCGAGAGGAACCCGACAAACGTTTGATAAGAAATTCAAAAGACGTATGCATAGTCGTGCTACAGTAACGCCACGTTAGCAGCTGAAATATATTTCTGGCGGAAAGCCTTTGTGGGAAGGCGTGTTGTTCTCTACGTGTCGCTCTTCACTAGGTTCACTAGTTACTACTATTATATATATATAAATAGTCTGTTTGTTGTATATAGTCAGTTTATGTGTATATATTTAATCAGATCCAGAGAGATTTATCCAGAGTCTATGTTTCAAGTAGTCCATAATAGTATATTTATGTGAAACAGTTAAGCTGAATGTATAAATAGTACCTCCGTCGGCAGTACGCAGGCCCTCCTTACAAAATGGACTGAAATGAATATTAATCCAGCTCTGCGCGCTAATGGCTCCTTGAGACACAGTCAGCGCTGGCACCGCTGCTATTGACGCTCCACACTGCGAGCCACTTCTCTGCTATCTGTACAAACCAGAATATTTTACGCACGTTTTAGTCCGTGCCAAACAGTTAGGGTGTGCAGCCCGACGTCGAGCTTTCAAACTAGTTACGCAACCTTTTCCGTAAAACGACGGATACCTTCAACGTTATGTATTTTCTCTATTATTCTCATCTAGAAGACAACATAAGTTTTATATCTACACAGTTTGTCACAAGGATGTAAGTTCAGGTATATTTTAGGTGCCAACGTGACGGATGTGAATTCCATTGCCGCGTGTATTTCTTCTCAAATTAAGCATGGTTTCCTCAGGGTGTTTTTCTTCACCGTAAATCTCATGTATTTGAATACTTTACTAAAGTTAGGAAGCACTCGTTTGCAATGATTGCGTACTCGAGTCACCCGGCCACCGCGGCTCAGTTTACATCTAACATGATTATGAATCTCTCTTTTTTTATGATAATTGAAAAAAAACTGTCATTGATCAAAATCAAATCAAAATCAAAATTAATTCAAAATCAAAATCTTTTTATTTCACATAGCCCAGGTGGGCACTTATAAAACGTCGAAAAAGGAGCACGGTTCGGGTTGATCGCTTCCATGGAGAAGAACCGGCAAGAAACTCCATGGTTACACTTTTCAAATCATTAGGGATATACAACATTTTTTTCGTTACAGCAACAGTACCCAAGTATGGGGGAACAACGTAGGCCCGACAATAGGTCGTTGCTTACTA
>JACCPG010005061.1:0-11705 GCA_016069955.1 Drepana arcuata | reverse complement strand
GGACTCGCCATCTGTCACGTTAGCACCTAAAATATATCTCTGGCGGAATGTAGGGGGTGAGGTCCTCTACCTATCCCATTGGGGACCCTTGTGGGAAGTCATGAGGATATATTATTTAATAATTACTACTCTGTTTAATCCTACTCAATGTTAAAAATACGAGGATGTATGGATGTGTATACACAACACGAACGGAATAGAGGGAATCGGAAGAACTTTGTCAGAAACACATTATTAACTCGACACATTTAATTCCATAAATCTACCAATAAAATATTATGTGAGCGAAACTGCGGGCACATCTAGGACTAACAATATATTTATACTAATTATTTTGCAGCCGGTTGTGTCTCATTTCAAAGCAAAGGTCCTTTGTTCCCAATCTGGCCGTGGTATCAGCCTCAGGTATATACCACCCAAGGGTTGTGTGACGATGGCTCGAGGATCGAACTGCAATGTCTGTGGTGTACCTGGAGCCAGTTCAACTCTGTATTTCTTCAGTAAACTCACCAGTCCAGAGAGCATCAACATCTTAGCGAACCCCATACCTGAAAAAATGTAATGTATGGTTTACGCGGTTCATGACAATAGTCATGAACCGCGTACAAATAAATACAAAAATTATGTTATTTGGCTACGGACTTCTATAAGGTGGAGGTCCTGCCCCAGACGGGCAGCTCCAAATTAGAACAGGAAACCCGTTATGCTCTGCCTCTCTTAAACTGAAACCTTTGGTGCACATCTGCAGAAAACAATAATATTATGTTCATGTTCTTTTTTGTTAGTGTTTAATAGAAAAAAAATACTAGCTAATGTATTGGACATTTTAATTATGAGATATGGAATTCTCACGCCTTTTGTTTGCGATTTTTATGACCGTTTGTGGATTTGCTTTATTGCTTTAGTGTCCTTTATGCTAATTAATAAATTTAATATTATAATTGAAACTCACCAATACAAATCCTTGGTCCTTCACCGAACGGAATGTATGTATATGGCTTAATGTTCTTCTTTTCATCACCTAAGAATCGTTCAGGTATATACTCATCGGGCTCGGGAAAGTAATCAAGATTCCTTTGCAAATGATAAACAGGTATATGTACTCTTAGACCCTTCTCCAGTTTAAGTCCTGAAGGAAGAGCATAATCTTCTGCCACCTCTCGTGTCAGAATACCTAGCACTGGGTACAGCCGAAGAGCCTCATCCGTACAGGCTTTCAAGTAAGGTAGCTCCGCAACACACTCATAGACAAGCTTATTGCCGTGTCTCGATAAATACTCGTCTACTTCTTTAATAGCCCTCTGTTGTGCTCTCTGGTTTTTTGCCAGTTCGTACAAAGTGAAACTGAGCGTGGTAGAAGACGTTTCAAATCCGGCAGCAAAGAACATTATACACTGCCCTACTAATAGTTCGTTGGTAACTTCTAAATCTACCTTTTTTCCCTCACCTGTCTTCATGTTACTCAAACTGTCTCCCGTAATTAGCTTTTTATTCTTCATGGCCAGCACTAAATCCACAAAGTCTTTTCTATCGCTTGGCTTATGATTTCTGCCTTCAAAAACTCTAGAGAGCATCTCTGTGAAGAATTCATTGATGTCTTTGGGGAATGCCTTCAGTCCTAAGCCGTAGAATACCGAGGGCCACATGGCTCTCGCGACATTTTTCAGGCCGCGAAAATTCGTGTTCTCGAAAATGAGCCTACCCATTTCCGTGAAGGGATTGTTGGTTGATTTTTGCATGGTGTGAGTGTCGACCCCAAATGCGCAGGAGCCGACGCAGTCCATGGTAAACTTAGCCATCATAGACTTCACTTCAACTACGCCAGATTTACTTTCGAAATCAAGCATATTTTCAAACTCCTGCGAACACTTTTCAATCAAATGAAACATGTTCTTCATTTTTGCGGATGAGAACAAAGGCGACAGGTTCTGTCGTAACACCTTCCAGCGGTCTCCATAGGTGAAGAAAAGATTCTGAGTGATCACTTCATTGATCGTGTACTTCGAAATTTCTCTGCTGCTGAAGTAATAGAAGTCTTTAGTCAAGGCTAGTTTAATCAGGTCTGGGTCTTGGATCACTATGGCAGGTTCAGTGCCATAATATACTCCAAAGTAGGGCTCTTGAGAGAACTTTTCGCATAGCTTCTGGGTAATCTTACCAGGAAATTTCTTCAGTAAAATATATTCCGCGAAATTCCCTAGCAATGGAGAAGGGGTTTCGTGAGGCACATTTCTTTTAGCCCAGTAGCTAAATTTCAGCCTGGATACATAATACAGAATGAGTATGAAGATAGCTGCCGCTAGAAGCACTGTGTACATTTCACTCATATTTGATCCTCACAGACGCGAGATATGCAGCGTACACATTATTTTATACTTTTTCACAGTATGTTGACCATAGATTTGAAGATTTTTTGAATATATTTTTTTAAAGTCATGATATCAGTTTCAAATTCCGGCGGATTAATAAGTTTTACTAATAATAAACTACAGTGATTTGTCACACCACGAGTTGTAAGGTTCACATCGCGAGAAAAACCTACATGCACGGGTGGCCAACAAGCATGCGGTCTGCCTGATGGTAAAGCCGCCTATGGACGCTTGCAACACCAGGAGTATAGCTCACGCGTTGCCGACTCTGCAGGAATGTTTTCACATCCTTCTTGAAGAACTCCATGCTTGGGACTTGTCAATCTATACTTGTACTTAGATTTATTCGCCAACTGCATATTTATGAGTGAACCTCAAAACATCCGCGTATCTATGCAAATACACACCAAAAATTACATAGTGTATAGAAGTTCAGTTACATAAATAAATACCTTGGGTTGATTCCACGCAGATCGAAATAGCCCCAAATTAAGCAAATCTTACGATCACAAGACAGCAATATATTTACTTCACTAAATCCAACTAATAATCTATTCCTGTGCCAAATTTTATCCAATTACGCTCAGCCGCTCTGGCTTGAATGAGTAACAAACATCCATACAAACTGCCATATGTATAATATTATTAGGATACACGTGTATCTCATTCAAGTCGGTGTGTTCAGTCGTTCACAATGATGTAAGGAGCGTTTGATATACTAACATGCAACACGTGTGCTGGGCCTGTATGAAAAGGCACGTACCTACGTAATCTTAATAGTTTGACGACTATGGTTCATACTTACTACATACGTGAGACTATGCAAACATATTGCATCCCGCTATATTTTTTTTTTGTTATATTTGTTATGTTATGTTTATTTTGCTTTTCAATATAGGTAGGTAGAAGCGAAATATTTTTTTCCGGAGTAAACTTTTAAAATATTTGAATAAATATATATAAATATAAATATAATATTTTTTGTGGAATCGTAATTTTTTTTTACATTGAACTAGAATGTAAGTTATAAAAATATTAAAGTTAATTATAGAAATGCATTGCACCAATTGTCCGCAGAAAAATTTATGATATGGTGACATGAGTCAGCGATGATTTGTCTTTTTTCTGATAATTGGATGCATATTAGATGTAGAAGTCCCAGTAACGATTTCTAAGATTTTCAGTAATTTATAAAATACATATCTTATTTACATACAAAAAAGATTAACAATTAGAATTTTAAATTGGCCATAATTAGATAATTATGACTAATCGCAATATTTGTTGAAGTTGTATACCATAGACTAAATCCGTTTCGCGATGTTACCAAGGCTAACATATCTAATACTATACTATCATAGACTACGGCTTCACACACGTTAAAAAATTTTTTTTCTTTACTTAAGTACAGTGATTAGTCACACCACGAGCTTTACGGTGAAGGAAAACATCGAAAGGAATGCATAAATTTGAGAAGAAATTAAAAAAACATATGTGAAGTCGTGCTTGATTAGCAGCGATCGACTTACCTTATCTGTCACGTTGGCATCTAAAATATATTTCCGACTGAAAGGGGTGTGTGGGTACTTCCATACTCTACCCCCATCCTCATACATCCTCAGTCTACCCCTTCGGGGATCTTTGTGGAAAGCGTAAAGATATATATAATATGTTTAATGATGAAGATTTTGTTTGGTTGAACGCGTTACTTTTTGGTACAGCTGGTCCGATACGGTGTTGCCATCTGTAAATGCCATTCTTACGTGGTATTTTATTAGTGAATATTTACGATTTCTAACGTAGAATAGTGTTTTTTTTAATATATTAATTATACATTACATTAATAAAATTAATTAAATTGATCGATTTCCAAATTTAGATAAAGTCTTACGTTAGAACGGTGAATGGGAGTGAGAATTCTTATGTGCCCTTGCCCTTAAGTAGGGAAGCCAAATTCGTCCTTACGTAATTAACGAAAGATCCCTAATCGCTCACTGCTGTAGAGTTAGTTTGGTTGTTGAACTTGATAAGCTATTTAAATTATGAATTCGAAAGTTTGTCGTGTTTTTTAAGGCAGAACAGACATTGGATGTAATTTTGTACACAGATGTAATACACACTGGATTAACGCCGAAGTCAAATTTTTCGCAGATGCCACCGCCATCTTCATCTAGTATTTTATTTTCATAAAAATCTTAGTCTAAGAACAATTAAAATTCAAATTTAACTCCCAAGGTTACAGGTAGCACAGGTAACACAGTCAATAAAATAATTACATTACATAATAAGGCGATATAACTTTAATGTGTTAAATAAAATTAACGTTGAATGTTCGGATATAATTTTAAGGATGAAAATGGTAGGTAGAGATGACATTGTGGATTCTTTGTAGGATTTTTTTAAAACTATTTTTTTTTATGCAACAAGAGTGGCAAACAAACATACGGCCCACCTGATGGGAAACGGTTACCGTAGCCTATTTACGCTCACGATACCGAAGTATCATAAGGTTTAATCCCTCTGCTTCCAACACACTGTAACAATCCTCCCCCCATCCCCAAGGAGCAGAAGCTCATTACTGGAAACCTTATTCACCACGTAGGAACACAGCACAATAAATTGTGTTATTTGGCTACGGAGTTCGATAAGGTGGAGGTCCTGCCCCAGTCGGGTAGCTCCAAATTCGAACGGGAAACCCGTTATGCCCTACCTCTCTTATAGTCTTTAAGCCTCTTATAGTCTTTAAGCCTGAGTAGCAAAATATATTTTGTTGAGACTACCAATGTCCTCGTGTTTACCATGGGAGGTAGAGATGCTACTTCTGTTTGCTCTTTAATGTAAAAAAAAACTTGAAGCGATGAAATAGGGGTGTGATACTTCGGTATCGTGAGCGTAAATAGGCTACGGTAACCGTTTCCCATCAGGGGGGCCGTATGCTTGTTTGCAGTTTGCCGTTGTTGTATAAAAAGGGCTTTAAACTTGGGATGGATTTTTTTATTCTTCAAGAATAGGGGCCTGGAAAATTCGTATAAATTTGAAGAGTTACAAAAAGTAAAATCGTTTCATCTTCATTGTCACATCAGCAAGCTAATAATTTATTTCTGTGCTATATTTCATAAAATTTTCCAAATATCCTCACAAAGTTTTTCTTTTTTGATGAGATGAATAACCCTTTCCGCCAGAGATTTATATTAGGTGCCAACGTGAGTCCATCGCCGTTACTCAAGCACGACTATACATACGCCTTTGAATTTCGTCTCAAACTCTCGATGTTTTCCTTCACCGTAAAGCTCGTGGTGTGACTAAGGTGTAAAAGTGTAAAGGTGTAGATTATATAACAAATTTAACGACAAGCTCAACATTTACAAATTATCAACCAGAACATGTGCTAAAGAAACAAAAAAATGGCTTGTTGCATTGAATTACAACGATACTGAACAACTACTAACAGTAGTATCCTAAATTTCTTCCAAATCCATCCACGCATTCACACACTCACACACACACACATTCATAATTAATGCTCAATGTTATCCCTAAACTGCCACCATATACCCACCTGGCTCTCAAGATACAGGTTAGACCTAGTGTGAGAACCATGGCACATTCAGAATGATACAATTTTGCTTATACTAATAATTATAATAATAATAATATAATATTATAATATATCCTCACGCCTTCCCACAAGGGTCCCCGAAGGGGTAGGCAGAGGTGTATAGGTAATACCCACACACCCACTTTCCGCCAGAGGTATATTAGGTGCCAACGTGACAGATGGCGAGTCCATCGCCGTTACTCAAGCACGACTATACATACGCCTTTAATTTCTTCTCAGACGTATGCAGGTTTCCTCTCGATGTTTTCCTTCACCGTAAAGCTCGTGGTGTGACTAATCACTGTACTTAAGTTTAGAAAAACTCATTGGTACAGTCGGAATTCGAACTTGCGACCTTTGCGTCGCAGGCAACTGCTCGAACCACTCGGCCACCACGGCTCACAACTACTAATAATTCTCACTAATAATTATACATTTCTAAAACTCGATAAGTTTACTTAATAAGACTAGATAATAAGTTCCACTGTATACATATTCTTGCTATTTTAAACTTTCCATATTATGTATTTTATTGTTTATGTAATACTCTTTCTGGCATTTGAATAAATAAATTTGAAATTTTAAATTTGAAAGCTCCTGGTGTCACTGTATTTATGTTCAGAAAAACTCATTGGTACAGTCGGGATTCGAAACTTTAGTTTTTTCAATAAACAATAATGTTCTATGTGTCCCTTAAGTTAAAAAATTATAAATTATTATTATAAAATTCCTGTACTTAAGTTCAGAAATACTCATTAGTACCGTCAGGATTCGCACTTACGATCTTTGTGTCGCAGGCAATTAACCTCTCGGCCATTACGACTCCTTGTATTGAAATAACTTCGAGCATTCCCACAAGGTTTAAGGGGAAGGCAGTAGCGGGACGGGACCCTATTATTCGTTGAAAATAGTTCATAATATAAAATAAATTAGTACATGTATATAATTGCGAAATAATATATAATTATTGTTAAGTACCCACTTGGGTACTGTTAAAAATGCATTGTAATGGAATTACGGCAACGCTTAATTGAGGATCGTTTATTATAACAACATGATTACCTAGGTAGACTATTACCAAACTTTATACTGCGGCCATAGACGGTTCAGATGGTGCCATCCATGAAGAAGCGCCCCACCAATTTCTTGTCGAGGGGGTCGCGGGTAAGGGGAATATGACCCGAATCTATTCATTGTAGTATACTAACTACCGTACCGTACTTAAGTTCAGAAAAACTCATTGGTATCCACAGTCGGAATTCGAACTTGCGATCTTTGTGTCGAAGGCAACTCGAACCGCTCGGCCACCACTGGTTTTAATAACTTATAATTTATTTAATCAACTGCTGTTTGTTTTAATAATGTGAGTTTGCTCGATTACTTGTGGCCTTATAATAAAACCCCTCCGGGCGGACGCCAGTGGCCTATATATTAGATATAAATAGCGAGGACTCGGGTGTCTGCGATGCTTATTGTTTCCTATCCAGTGCACACCGCCCCCCGCCGGCACTCGTGGGCAGCGACATGACAACGTGACAGGCACGCTGGCCGGACGCCTGTTTGACATGACGTTCCGTTCCGTCCTTTCTCTGCTTCTTGTATTGACGGTATTAAGCAAAAAGGCCTTTGCACCATTCTCTTTGGATTTCTCTGTTAGAGTTATGTTCCTTTTTCCAGTCCAGTTTTTCGGTTTGTCTGATGATGTGCGGTTACCAGTACTTAAGGACGCTTGCACAATCCGGTAATTACTTAAAACATGTTTGGATGTCAATAGATAATGGAATGTTTGTTCTATCAGTAATAATTTAGACTTTTGCACGCGTGTGAGACGTATTCATGAGTTTCGACGCTCATTGTAATAATAAGTGGCTAATATACAAGATTGCTAGAGGTATATTAAGTTGGCACCTAATATACCTTTGGCGGAAAGTGGGGGTGTGGGTATTACCTATACACCTCTGCCTAACCCTTCGGGGGCCCTTGTGGAAAGGCGTGAGGATATATTATTATTATTTTATATTATTATAAATACAAGATTTTATTTTTGTAATAATTTAATACGAATAAAATAAATTAAG
This sequence comes from Drepana arcuata, assembly GCA_016069955.1. Taxonomy (NCBI): domain Eukaryota; kingdom Metazoa; phylum Arthropoda; class Insecta; order Lepidoptera; family Drepanidae; genus Drepana; species Drepana arcuata. The sequence continues at coordinate 3,660 of JACCPG010005061.1, read as the reverse complement.
TTACATACTTATGTACACTAAAAGGAATTATACATTATACAAATATTATATACAATATCATACTAATATTAAATTAACATTTAATAATTTAAGCACCTAATCAAATATAACAATATCTTTTGTTCATAGATACATCTTCAAAATAACATGTATATATACATTTGATAAGTCTAAGGGCCGTATTTTTTAAACAAAAAGATCTAAAGTGTACTGGCTACACTCTGGCTACACTGTGAGGAACTCGGGGTGATGATTTGTATGTATCATCATCATCATCAACAGCCTACAACATGTATTAATGTATGAATTTATAAACATCATACATTTTGCATCGAATTGCAAATGCACTGTTCTTTTCTCAGCACGTCTACCTAGTTAGTTAGTACAACAATGTCCCGGACCATTAAAACCAGTCCCAACGAAAACCAATAAGTTTTTCATTATATTTTCATCCTGAAAAATATTGTTAAATATTTATGAAGCCTCCACTCGCAGTACACCTACTAAACCTCGTGGTCATAGATACTCTTTGGGTAGTTGGGCACGGTTGTCAACTGCTGCCATACCACAGAATAAGTACAAGTTTCTGTTCGTAGCACAGAATAACCTCGTAAAGGTCGCACCTCATTTCCCAAATAGTCTGTTATGGTGACATCGGCTGTCACACCACAGACTACTGCAACTCTTGAGCATTTTTAAACTATATCGTCATCTACTTCAATTAAATTGAAGTCTATTTTCCTTCCTCTAGGTAGAATCTCCCGAAAACGTCTGCTCTTTGGCGTAGTTCTAATCATGGGTTCTTGTTGGACTTCGCGTTGGTTACTTGGTGCAACTGGGATGGTCTCCTCATCTTTCTTGGGTTCTGCACTCCATAGTGGAACCACGATGACTTCTCTCTTTTGCTTAGTCCCAATCTTCATGTCAATTGAAACTTTAATGTAATGTCCGTGGGCTTCCATTGTTTATAATGAAAAACTCAAGTGAACTGAAGGCACAGTACTCTTTGACAAACTAACAAAGACTGATTTCATTCCATAATATGGCTGACTTATATACATATTCCCGTATAATTAAAGAGATGAATAGTAAAAATATATATAACAATAACAACGAGACAACAGGTAAACAATTACTTAATGAGTTAATTAGTTAATTAGTTAATAATCCCCTAATTATGCCCGCTTTAGTGTCAGCTAATCACCCTTAATCGAACGCAAACATGTTTACTACGCGAGTTTATGAAATATCCACGTATTTTTACTAATGTGTAGATTTTATGAAGTTAGGGCTTGTAGGGTTACATACATACTTATCGTGACGCCGAGTCCCTAACGGGGCAGGCAGACAGTATAGAGCGCCAGTTCTCTCTAGACTTACATACCTCTTTCCCTTCGTCAGCTTTCATCATTTGTAGCGTTAGGGCGCGTATAGTTGGAAGCATGGTTCTACACGAGTTCTGATAACTCTTTGCCAGTGCGACCCATATGATTTCGTCTTGGCAACATTTTACATAAAAATGGCACGTAGCAAACGTTGGGAATTTACCTCTCGGGAGGTGTGTTTAAATTGGATGCATATATCCGCAAATTGAAATCGGTTGAAATTGCACGGTACGACAATTTTTCGGTTCAATTGCGATGATATGAGTTTGCAAAAGTAAAACAGCTATTCAAAGTATTTAATTATCATACACAGCTAAGTAAAGAGCTAATATTGATTTAGAACACTATGCTATTATTTCGAGTAAGGCATTTATAGGTATGAACGCCTACGCATTGTATCATAGCAATGTTATCCCGAACAACATATTCTGCTGATAATATTGCTTCAGGATTAATATTAGTAAAAATATGCCGTTTTCAAATAAATATTACTAATAAATGCAAGGATTATTTGTATTATACCTGTGTCGCAGAATACTCATCCCCGGATAGAGATGTATATTTCCTAAAGATACGGGAAATAGAATATCCTGTAGTAGTGAATAAAATACCGGGTTCATTTAGTAGATTGTCGTGTTTCCTGACCCCTATAAACCCGTGTTTTGGGGTCATTCGTTCCGTGGAGTTGTTTGTGAGCACAACCTACTTTGTAAGCTATGGGCTAAGTTTGTGTTTATGGCCTTTCTGGTATATTGTTGTATATGATGTGCTTGCTTCTTAGTGAACTTAAGTATTATTTCAAATCCACGGCTAAGTGGTTCATATAGTGCAAATTGTCGAAATTGCAGGACGCTCCTCGGTAGCCCACTAATGACCTTAGATATATACATACATACATACATATCATCACGGCAAGTCCCTAAAGGGGTACGCAGAGAGTATAGAGCGCCAGTTCTCTCTAGACTTACATACCTCTTTCGCTTCGTCCACATTCATCAGTCTGTTCATATATGCTCGTCGGTTTCGAGTACTCTTAACGTTCCCGTCCTTCAGAGTCCGATCTATTTGATCCAGGTATATATGCATATATATATATGTATTCACTTCTTTCCTCTACACACACGTACTTGCGTTGGAGATATATTTCAGATACCAACGTGACAGATAGCGAGTCCATCGCCGTTACTCAAGCAAGACTATACATACGCCTTTGGATTTATTCTCGAACGTATGCAGGTTTCCTCTCGCTTTCTTCCTTCACCGTAAAGCTCGTGATGTGAACTTATAACTGCAAAACTACTTTTCAGGTCGTTTTAATAACAACAGTAATTAGTAATAAATGTATTTATTCAGACAGTATTCATTTTGTAAGCAGGTGTTCTTCGTATTACATTAGATCTGTGCAAAAGTACTGGTCACTCGTACAAACGCTTTCATGATTGCCGAATCGTATTGATTGACACAGGGATGCTATTGTTTTAGAAGTTCCTAAGATTACAGCTAGGTTGAATTAAAGATTGACGAAACAGATATACAAACCAAAAGTGTGTGCAAGAAGAGGCAGAGGAAGGCCACGTTCCAACTACCTGGATCAAATAGATCGGACTCTCAAGGACGGGAACGTTAAGAGTACTCGAAACCGACGAGCATGTATGAAGAGACTGATGAATGTGGACGAAGCGAAAGAGGTATGTAAGTCTAGAGAGAACTGGCGCTCTATACTCTCTGCCTACCCCGTTAGGGACTTGGCGTGATATTATGTATGTATATATATATGTATGAAATAAACAAACATACCTGCCTATATATATATATATATATATATATGTTAGTATCAATATTAAGACGAAAGATAAGTGTGCCCTGTGACACTGTGATTTGTGATTTTTTCTATTCTGTAATTTTTTTTACTTTTGAATACAAACGCTGAGGGTTGATACTAAAAGAGGTTATTTTAGTTCGGAATCTTAAAAAACCGTACATCTATACTAATATTATAAAGAGAAACGATTTGTATGTGTGTATGTTTGTAATGAATAAACTCAAAAACTACTGTGCCGATTTAAAGAATTCTTTCCTCATTGGAAAGCTACATTCACCTTGAGTAACATAGGCTATATGTTCTTTAATAAAAAATGATTATGTCCACCCGTGCGAAGCCGGGACGAGCCGCTAGTATTATTATATACTTGGATGTTGAACATTCGAGCAACCCGGCCAAGTGCGACCAGCCGTGGGCAATCGCCAAGTGAGGTGTGACACCCCCAGGGTTCCT
>JACCPG010005058.1:0-26155 GCA_016069955.1 Drepana arcuata | reverse complement strand
TCTTGTCTATGTTTTTATTAATAACTAGGCTATAAAATTTGGAATAGCATTTTTTGCCCTAGGTTAAAAATAATATAGAGTCCCTTAGGACGTAGAGCCAATGGACGTGACGTGTTTTTTTAATTTATACACGATGACATCAAACTTATGGAAAAAATTACCGTTATTCGTTATCGCACAGGTTATAGTGTACTCGTAGCTACCTGTGGCAAATTCGACATTTTCAAATTTCGTTGTTTACGGCGGGAATCAAGTGGCTTGACAAGTGTTTTTTTAGGTTTATCGTTATTATAAGTACCTATTAATATGGTGTCTCGTGCATCATCATATTGCGCAATAAGGTCCCATTTAGTGACCGATTTATAGAAACAGAAATAAATGCGTCGTGCGAAGTGATAAACATACCTAACTTTCTGCCTATAGATAGGTAACTTTGTTACGTTAATTAGGTACCTCAGAATGTGGAGGCATATTACAAAATATAATATAATTGTTACGGCTTAGAAGCGGAATACGTGGCGATCAGATTATAATACCTACAATAAAAATAGAACTTAAAATGTGTTAAGTACTTACTAGCTGTAGGTACCTGTGGTTTTACCCGCGTAAACATCAATTTCATTAGTATCGTTTTATTAAGGTTTATTTTCGGAACAAAACATATTCTATGTGTTAATCTAAATAGCTATTAATCTATTTCTGTGCCAAATTTCATTTAATTCCGTTTAGTCGTTCTGGCGTGATTGACTAACAAACGTCCATACTTAGGTACACTACAATCTTTCGCATTTATAACATAAGGATGCGACCAAAACTCGTGGTATCCGTGTCATGAATAAATTATAATAAAAAAAAGGGATTTGATTGATTTTAATTATTATATTTTTTTGAACATCCTGTATCGCGAGATAACAATCGATAGACCACACTGTAGTGCCCGTATCGTTGTTCACACGATAAAACTTAGCTAAACCTTGTTATTCGTATTACTTTCCCCTTATCTCTTCGTTTCCTTCGGGAGTATGTTGGTAGGGGATTCTACCGGGCCATACCTAGTTGTAGATAAGTTTGATTACCGATACCTAAGTATCTATGAGTTTCTTTAAGAATCTTACAAATCGGACTTCTTTACTATTTACTTCAAAGAAAAGTCTCGTAAAGATAAATAGGTAAAGATGAAAAGGTTTTTTACCCCCGACGAATACCTAAGGGGTGTCACAAGTTTTTTTGTCTGTGTGTCTGTCTTTGGCATCGTAGCTCATTATGATGGAATGTTAGATTGATATTGATGCGGGTTTTTTGTTTTTGTAACTGACCGTTTGTATATATCTTCAAGCCTTCCCAAAAGGGTCACCGAAGGAAAAGGCAGAGGTACTACGACTACGTACTATACTTACCCCATTACCTATAGTACCCCACTTTCCACCAGAGTTATATTCTAAGTGACAGATGGCGAATTCATCACCGTTACTCAAGCACGACTATACCATTTGGATTTCATCTCAAAAGTGTGCAAGTTTTCTCTCGGCGTCCTTTATCGTAAAGCTCGTAGTGTGACTGTACTGTTCAGAAAGAGTAACGGTGACGGACTCGCCATCTGTCACGTTGGCACTTAAAATATATCTCCGGCAGAAAGTGGGGGTGAGTGGGAAGGCGTGAGGATTATAATAATGTTATAATTGTTTTGTGCCTCCTTTCGATATAAGCACTTTTAAAATATTTTGTATGACTACATTGTATTCTATTTTAATATCTTGTTGTAATGCCTATGTTCACAAAATAAAGATGATTTGATTTATCAGTCCCATTTTCCCTGAGATATCATTATTTTACGAAAAAAGTTTTTTTACTATTTTTTGTATTTTTTGTATAAATAAAATAATAATATATTTTTATTTTATTTTTCTTTGAAAAATAAATTGACTACTGACCTACCTACTGAATATTGTGGGTAGCTATTAGCCACAATAACACGCTCATAGAAGCAACGGAACGAATGCCACTACATTTTGTATGTGCGAAGCATGTATGGAATAAAGTGTTACCTACAATCGTTGGTCGCGTCACGTAACGCGTGGTGGCTTCAACTGTATAGTGGCGAGCGCAAACATTTGTGGCCAACATCAACAAACATACGATTTAATTATTCCACTCGAATCCTGTTGTGTTTTTACAAATTGGCCATAACGCTTTCACATTATCTTTTGGATTCCACGTTTTAATACCAGTACATTAACAACCATGCTGCTATCTGATAGTAACCGTTTACCATCAGACAGTTAGCAACTAGCTATATTCGTGATTATTACAAAAATACCTAGGTACATCATATTTAAGAGCCGTGGTGGCCGAGCGGTTCGAGCAGTCTCATGCACTATCTCGGAGGTAGTCATTCCATTAGTACAATAATGTAAGATTATGTTTCATGTAGCTCTTTATTGCTTGACTGTATTGCTCTATAGCCACTGCACTATTGGTTTAAATAGTTTTACTTATGAAAATCTAAAAAAAAAAACCTGTGGCACTCGGGGACTGCCGCGATAAAGCTATTGCATAGCATTTTGTATCAACTTATGCAATACACGTATATACTTTCTCACATACAGCTGCTTACGTACTAGACAGGCATGCTTTTTAAGTTCCATCGTTTCCATCTTTCCCGGCAATTTTGAATTTGGAACTGTTCTATATAGAACAGTTCCAAATTCAAAATTTAAACACATTCTAATATTAGAATGTGTTTAAATTTTGAAGGTGTTAGGTTATTTTCCTTACGGAATTTCTGGATTCGGTCTCCACGCTCAAGGCCCGCGATAGAAGCTATGCAATACCTTAAAAAGAATTGCCACTTATTAGACATTATTGATCTCCGCCTGGTTGTGGAGTGAGCTCCCCAGTAACGTCCCGCTGAGTTTTCCCAAGAGAGGCTTATGCTTGTTTGTCACCTTAGTGGTAGAACAAATAATATTTTCATAACACTTTATGTAACGTATATACTTTTGTAACACTTTATGTAACAATATGTAGATTTGAGCGTTCTATTGTGAGCCTAGAAGGAGGCGGGCCGCCCCGCCCACCTCTCGCTCTTTGTCCGCGACTGTACTCGTCAGGTAAGCGAATTCATTTGTTCACACTACGCCCCGCAGTTTGTGTTGTGTTTACATTGTTTGTGACTGTACCGGTCGCGCGAGGGAACGATTTATTTTGAATGTTACATTAATTAAATTATGCATTTTGAATAAACAATTTTACAATGTTAATGGAAGTAAATAAATACAAAGTGGACTCTGTGGTTCATACTAGGTTTATTTATTATAACAAAAAGGGTAGGCGTAATAGGTAACCAATTCTTCCGTGGGAATTAAAAAATACAGTTTTTATACAAATCTGTATAAAAACTGTATTTATCTTGATACTGGTTACGTTACCGTACACCTGTTAGTGTGGTAGGGTTGTAGGTAGATACTTAAATCATGGTCGGGAAATTTTAAGCTATTACGATAAAATTACCGATATAGGTACTGTCACATTCAGTTCCTAATGGGGTAGTCAGACGGTAATGTGCCAATTCTCTATAGACATGTAGGCATCTTGTTTCACCCACAATCAACAGTTTTACAATACATCATTGCCTTGAATTTCGTGTACGAAAAAAATATGATAAAATATAATATATCTCTTATCACCGATGCTTGCGACTGTACCAAGGGCAATAACTTTTAGAATCGGCTCGCCGCGCGTACATCGAATTATGGACTTTGTGTGCAAAACTGTGCGCAAAATATTTTGTCCTCACAAAGGAGGTATTAGCGATAATTTCATGCAAATCGGCCGCCGCGCCGCCGGCTGACTTTCACGATGGCGGAATTTGTTTATGTCTACCCTCCTGCCTCGTGGCTTAGGTACCGAGGAAGTTTGCTCTCACTGCCACAGATCGATAATGCTGCCATTACATGAGGGAATGACACAGATAATATTCACTATAGACATAAGTAGGAATTATAATGTACCTAAATATATTCTGTTGACAAAAATCGGGCAGCGGTATACCTATTAGCTGTCAACGTGACAGATAGCGAGTCCATCGCCGTTACTCAAGCACGACTATACATACGCCTTTGAGTTTCTTCTCAGACGTATGCAGGTTTCCTCTCGATGTTTTCCTTCACCGTAAAGCTCGTGGTGTGACTAATCACTATACCTACTTCAGTTCAATAAAACTCATTGGTACAGTCGGGATTCGAGCTGACGATCTTCTTGTTGTCTAATACCGAGACGATGTTCGTAAACATACCCTAAAACTGCATTGAATAGAACTAATATACCTACCTACTGCTAGTGTTAACATCGGATTAGATCTGATCAATTATCAAAAATCACCCCAGTGGAAAACTAACCTCACATTTCTCGATCAAAAATCTTACCAACTAAATACAAATTTTATTAAAGGCAAATTAATATTTACCTAGGGCCGTGGGGCCGAGTGGTTCGAGCAGTTGCCGGCGACGCAAAGGTCGCAAGTTCGAATCCCGACTGTACCAATGAGTTTTTCTGAACTTAAGTACAGTGATTAGTCACACCACGAGCTTTACGGTGAAGGAAAACATCGAGAGGAAACCTGCATACGTCTGAGAAGAAATTCAAAGGCGTATGCATAGTCGTGCTTGAGTAACGGCGATGGACTCGCCATCTGTCACGTTGGCACCTAATATACCTCTGGCGGAAAGTGGGTGTGTGGGTATTACCTATACACCTCTGCCTACCCCTTCGGGGACCCTTGTGGGAAGGCGTGAGGATATATTATTATATTTATATATATTATATTATTACATACATACATATCTTCACGCCGAGTCCCTAAAGAGTTAGGAAGAGAGAATAGAGCGCCAGTTCTCATGAATTGTATACCGCTTTCGTTTCGTCTAGGTACATTCAGCAGTCTCTTCATACATGCTCACCGGTGTCGAGTACTATGTAGTCTTGTTGTACATAGCTACTACTAGTTTTATATACCTATATACATACATACATATAATCACGCCTCTTTCCCGTAGGGGTAGGCAGAGACCACTTCTTTCCACTTGCTACGATCCTTACATACTTCTTTCGCTTCGTCCTCTATCATTATTCTCTTCGGTTTAGGGTACTCTTGACCTGACCTTTTTTCAAGACGTCCCTAATTTGGTTTAGAAACGTCCGCCTAGGTCTACCCTTTCCAACACTTTCATTCACACTCGCTTTATACAATTTTTTCGTCAATCGTTCTTATATGACTAGCTGTGCCCGCGACTTCGTTTGCGTGGAATAGTGACTTTAGGCACCATTTTTTGGTTTATATTGTATTTCTTAAGTGAAGCTTACCACAATATATTAGTGAAAAACACATCTAAATCAGATAAGCCGTTTCTGAGGTTAGCGTGCACAAACGCACAGACACACAGACAAAAAAATGTACAATCATTGTTTTGAGTGCTATTTGCGTTGATAAAGGTGCCAAAAATATATTCTCTCATTATATCTTCCATGTAGGTGCTGACAGCGATCCGTTACATATTTAGTATATGTATTGATATGGATACGAACAATGTTTGCGAAACAGAAGACTGTATAAAACTGTATAAATAGCGTGTTATTGTTCGGGCTGCGTGCACAGAGGAGGGAAGCCATAGGAGGCTAATTACGTCCCCCGCCCACGGGAGGCTCCCGTCTGACTAGATATCGCCTACCTATCCCTAACGAACGGTTACTATATTATAGTACACACTCACTAAAAGCTCTTTGCAGAGACCTGATAAAGTTATACAAATAATTCTTGACTTTACGGTTCCGCTTTGAGACTCGCTAACGATACTACGATAATATCGCTGGCGATTCGCGATGCTCTTAGTTAAATGTTTCGAACCAAATGTGCCCCACGGTTTTACCCGCGTAAAAATTGATTTAATTGTGTCAAATTACATCCAATTTCATTCTGTAGTTTTTATGTGGCAGAGGAATAAACATCCTTCAAACTTTCACTTTCATATTATAATATAATAATAATATAACCTCACGCATGCCCACAAGGGTCCCCGAAGGGGTAGGCAGAGGTGTATAGGTAATACCCACACACCCACTTTCCACCAGAGGTATATTAGGTGCCAACGTGACAGATAGCGAGCCCATCACCGTTACTCAAGCATATACGCCTTTGAATTTCTTCTCAAACGTATGCAGGTTTCCTGTCCATTTTTGTCTTCACCGTAAAGCTCGTGGTGTAACTAATCACTGTACTTAATAAAAATTAATTGGTACAGTCGGGATTCGGACTTGCAATCATTGTGTTGCAGGCGACTACTCGAACCTCTCGGGCACTACGGCTAATCTCTGTTATCATGGTCTATCTGTGTTATCATGGTAGTGGTACATTATCGTCTGTAACGCGCATCTGAATTAATTCAATTCTTAAACTCCACCTTAGTATATTTCCCAGAATGTTTCATTGAGGTATCTAAATAAATAAAAGCTTTTAATAACACTAAGACCCACTCGAGCCAATCATATTTTCCAAGAACTTTCATTGTAGGGAGAGCGCAAGGATCGAGGTCGCATCGGGTCGAACACTTGAATCATATTTTATTGGGACACAATTATTCAACAATTTTTTGCGCAACCATTGTGTAATATAACACTTTAAGCGCCTCGCCCGTTCAAGTAGTAACTCTATACAAATTGGCAGCTCCTTTGAAAACCGGTGACACTTTTACATAACCACGATTAACACTCACAAACGAAATTAGAACCCAATAATATTATTACAGTTTTTTCTGCGTGCGCGCACCCGTTTCCCTGTGACTTGCTTCAATAGCTCCCACACTCGGATTACCACCTACGTATTTGTGTAAACACAATAAATATTTTTTGGGTGTTTCTTTATCTATGCTAAGTGTAGATTTGAGATAGCTGGGGATTATTATACGTACAAGCGATAACGTCTTGGCAATTTTGCGACCGAAGGAGCTTTAGTATCTGCAAGGCTAAAATTATTCGTGTTCTATATTTGAAAATGATTACGATTTCTAAAACAATTAGCTGCCAGTTAATAAAGTAAATTTGTTAAATAAAAAAAACCTTTACAATTCAGACATTAAGATTGTTGTTTGTGATCTGATCTATTTTTTTTATCTGAATTTATTATCTGTCATTAGAATAAAATGATACCTAGATAGTCTGTTCTAAAGCATATATATGACAACAATTTGCTGCCAGTTAATAAGTTAGGTAAGAGCTACGCTAGCTAGCCAGAAGTAAGAAGGTTGGATACCGAAAAATTATCTATTTACATTTCAAAAAATAATTCTAAATAATTCGCTATCGTTAGATAAAAGAATTACGCGTGGATATTTTCTTGTTTCAAAAATCAGAACAAATTTTAAAACAATTACTGCCACCAAGTTACCAATGGTAACACCGAACCGAAGCTACATAGCATATCCTCAATATTAATTGAATAAGGGCATATTGTGCCAACAGTTCTGTTGTGATTGAATTATCCCAGTCGGGTGCACTTCCCGCGACCGACAATGCACCACTAAGGATTACCGACGTTAAGTGGATTACACCATGTGCTCCCTGCCGAATGGCACCTACTTGTGGCTGCACTGATTCGTGAATTGAGCTCGTATGGGACTTCACTTATCGCTTTAACTATTCTGCGCTTGCACGACATACAAACGCAGGCTCATATTTTTTAAATACTTTCATGCTTAGTAATTGTACTACTAAAAATATTTAAAATCGAACTCTGTTTTGACATCTGCAAACAGCAAACCAACAACCTCAAGCTGTTTATAATATAAGTATAACTAGATTTACGAAGATGCTACTTCTGAAGATTATGGTGAATGTCGATGAAGCGAAAGAAGTAGGTATGTAACTTTGGAGAGAGCTGGCGATCCAATCTGGCTGCCAACCCCTTGAGAGACTGGGCGAGATAATAATAATAATAATAAATACCTGGGACAATTCCACACCTATTGACCTAATCCCAAATTAGGCAAAGCTTGTGTTATAGTAACTAAACAACGATATATTTACTTAAATAGATAGATATATACTTAAATACATAGGACATCCAAGACTAAGATACAAATATTCGTGTTCATCACACAAATATCTGCCCTCAGCGGGATTCGAACCCGCGACCTTAAGTTTCGCAGTCAGGAGCTCTAACCACTAGACGGTCGTCAAATATTTAAGTAGGTATGTCTACTACTTCGTCTGAGTATAATAAGTACAGTACCTATAAATTGCTCATATTTCAACCACGTCCCCACTTCTCCGATGTCCGACTAAATTTGTTTAATGGTTTAGAAATGAAAATATTACAGATAGACGGACAGACTTTCACATTAATTAAGTTTCTACTTTTCGCCTTAAAAACCATGGGACCCAGTTAGTTGAAATGTAACCACGAAGAGTATTACAAATGCGGCGATGAGTATTCAACAGGGCTTGAGCACAATAGAGCGCGCCCTAAAAAGGCGGAAGCACTCGGCTGGTCACTCAATAGACTCAGTGAAAACACTCGCGCGCACGCCACAATAGCAGAAATCATTGAGGAATACTTTGTTTTGTCAATACATAAATACACTGTCTTTATTTAAACAGCTTCAACTTACAGTATGGTACATATTTATGGGAACAAAGAAGTGACTGGCGCTCTACTGTTTTATCATCTGTTTGAAGGTATTGATTAATTGACGATAAGAGTCTATAAAGCAATGGCACTCTACTCTCTCGGCTTACCCCGTGAGGGACTCGGCGTGATTATACATACGTATGTATTAATCATTTGATTAATGAACATGAAGTTAAGTCTAGGCTCCTGATACACTAAGAAATGTCTTATCTATCAACGGTTCGAACAAAAGCTTTCGAGAAGAACCAGAAAGGTACACGTTGGAATTGTGACGTTTTATGGGTGCCATAGGCATACTTAGAAAAGACATTTGTTACCTTAGAAAAGAACCTGAGGGAACCATGATAACACCAACAATTCTGATGCAACATGACAGATGCTAAACTTCTCGCCGTTCCTCTGACATAACTTCACATACCTACGTCATTCCCTTCTCTTATTAGATACCGGGGGTTCTAGCCCATAGGCTTAGTTTCACGGTTGCGACTTAGATCATTCGGCCTCCGCTGATCCAGTAAATAAATCATAAAGTTCCATAGAGTAGCCCCCAAACATCAAGCAAGCATCCAAACACAAATAGTTCAGTAACTCCTGACATGACAGCACATTCTAAGAACGGACATCAACATTAAAAAAAGCCACTTCGAGAGCGCTTAATTCAATTACAGCTCTATTCTGCGACGTTTTTGCGCTCAACAATAACAATACATATATTTTGCCAACAATAACTGTAACTGCCCGAACTTAACAATGTGGAGCCGATGGGTGGACGCTGACGGCCCGTCACGACCACTATTTTTTCAACACTCAAAACTAACTGTTCACGAAATTGAAAGATTGTGAAGTGTTTATCGTCTCTTGGTCCAGATAAAATCTTAATCTGAGATTAGTGGGGTGTTAAAGGCTTTGAAACGTTGTCTGTGATTCTGTTTCTTTGGTGCTAAGTGATGTTCGTGCCACCTATGTGCCACAATGGACAGCTGAATGGTCAAGATACTCCCACGCGGAATAATGATGATTGGCGAACCTTTCCCATCGCCACATCCGGCCGTATGTTGTTAGCAAATATTAACATTGTTGTATTTCATGCTTCCAATATTGGCTTGGCAAAACTGGCCGTAATTTCGCTCTCACAGTTAAAATTTGATCTACATACCTACTTAATATCTCTGTATTTGTATACATTGTACTTAAGTTCAGAAAAATCTTAGACCGCTGGGGCTCGAACCTGCAATAACATGCTGCAGGCGACTCAAACCTCTTAGCCGCCCCCGCCCAAAATCAGTTGGTATTTTGTTTTAAAATATGTATGAATACTCTTTTACTTTCCCAGAACAATCATAGATTACAATAGACATTTAAAAAAATCTTTATATACATGTCATCACACGTCGTTCATTATAATTACAGCGTAAACTGTCTGACTTCTCCTTTCTCCTTTTTTTTCTATTGGCAACCTTATTGAACAAAATTTGTATTTTCGTGACCTAATGTTAAAATTTTTGCTCAACACAAAATGTTCCGTAAAAAATGTGATATGCATAATTTTTATTACATGCTTATGTATAGTTCTGCATGTATTGATTATACGCGATACGGTAAAATTTGTTGAAAGCATCCGGTCAGTATTGACGCTGGCTCGACACAACCATGGAACCAAAAGGGGACTCAGATCTAAAGTCATTCTTTCCTGGAGCAACTCTTCATCTACTGAAAGCTACAGAAGAGCGCTGCCAACCTTAGCGTGTCCTGTCGACAATTGTATTTATACTGAAAACAAAAACTTTTTCGGTGGCAATTTGTCTCAGTTCGATGCTTTGTTGTTCGACGAAGAAAGTCTGAAGTTGTCTTTGGAAGAGATGCCGAGGGACCGCAGCCAATCTCAGCTGTACATCTTCGCAACACCAGAATCAGCGTACTACCACCCCGCATGTGAACAATTCCTTGACAACTATTTCAACTGGACTTTCACTACCAGACTGGACTCAGATGTGCTATTCAATTACTTCTACGTTTTAGACGCCCGAGGTACTATGATTGCGCCAAAAATCGATGTTGCTTGGAAGAAGGAAATCGACCGGATACCGCCAACAGTCAAGGCGATTTTAAAAAAGAAAAAAAAAGTGGCAGCGTGGCTGGTGCATGACTGCTCAGCCAACAGCCTTGGAGAGCAGTACCTCATGAAGCTTCAAGGACACTTGTACCACTTTGCCCTCAAAGTAGACATATACGGAACTTGTTCCAAAACTGAATGCCCGGACAACGACTGCGATAAAATGTTAAGGGAAGACTATTATTTCTATATGGCATTTGAGAATTCTGTCTCCGATGATTTTGTAACTGAAAAAGTATTGCATGGATACAATAATTATGTCGTCCCCATTGTTTACGGAGGCGCAAACTACACCCGGTGAGACATAAAGTTACATTACCAAAATTTAATTCCTCGAACTGAACGGCTCCTAATATGACAGCTAGAAAGTTGCCAATAGAAAAATTGCTATGTTCTTATAAAGGCATTTTTCTTACGCTATTCATTTACCTATTTAACTTCATATTAATCTCTCTATTAAATAATGGCTGAATTACTTTTAGAACGTAATTGTTAATGGCATATAGAAACCAACAATATGAAGCCCTAAATTAATGTACACAAAGTCCATATTTGGCTTAAACATAAATATTAACGCAATGTCCGGACCGACGTGTGATCCTGTGATCAATCAGTGTTTGTTTTTTATTCGAAAATGGTTTTGGGATCCGTTATTGATAGCGATACATCCTTACTAATATAACAAATGCGAAATGGAGTTTATTCGTATGTTTGTTTGTTACGCTTTTACGTCTTACCTACTCAATTGATCATGAAGTTTTGCATACACGCAGGAGGAGTAGATTAGAGTAGAGGAGTACGGAAAGCCATAGGCTACCTTAAATCACAAATGCTAGTAGCTAATTGCCGTTTGAGCGCGGAACGTGTAATAAAAATTGTTACTCGTTTCAGATTCCTGCCGCCCGGTTCGTATATAAACGCGCGCCTGATGCACCCATACAATTTAGCAGTTATGATGAAAAGTATAATGGATAACGCGAACCTACACGAATCTTACTTCAAATGGACCAATAGTTACTCCATCCTGCCGGCGGTGGAGGTCTACCACCCTTTCTGCCGTCTTTGCAAAGCTTTGAACAGTCAACTCGTGTTGAGCGCATTACCTCACCAGCACTTCAGGGTGTGGTGGAATGGCTTAAACGGTATGAAGTGGTGTCTTTCAAAGGAATTCTGGCGTGAAAATTCAGAAATAAACTACGACCTGTATCCCTTTACTTTGTATTAACTTACTGGATTACGATATCATTTTATTAGATGTACGTGACTATTTCAAATTAGTGTTTATTCTTTTACGGCTTAGGTTCAGGTTTGTCTACAGCATGTAAATAAAGTATTGGAGTAGTTAGATGGAATAGATGACTAACTAGGTCATTTAAACACCAAGAGCTCTCGAAACCGGTGTTGAACCACCGGTGGTGAACTACTTGGCTTAATCCACATTGTATTAAGCCAAGTAGTTCTGACAGAAGAAAGTCTAGTAGAATGTTATGTCTAGAGAAGAAAGTCTCAATTCTAGAGGGCTAACGCTCTGCGGAAGGAAGGTATATGTAAAACTTGAACTCTGTAATCGAAACTTGAAATCTAATCGAAATATTTATGATGAAGCAGATTCGGTTCAGACAAAGCCCCAGTAACTTATCATGTAACTAAAAAGAGATGGGAGATTGGATATAAATACGAATCACACAAATATGGGGCGTAATCCCAGCTTAAAGAAAACTAATCACGGCCCAAAACTTGCTGGTCTTCGCTAGTTTAGTAATCCATACAGCAGGATATTAATTTGATATCGCACACAAAGAGCATGTTGCCACAAATATATGTACAAAAGACGCGGAGTAATTAATATAGGAGTCGTATCGGTTGAATCCAGTCGTTAGTCTCGGGGGAGGCGCAAATCGTCGCGCACAATACAGTAGTTAGGTCGGTATAGGGGGGATCGGCGGCGGTTTAACGAGCAAATTATTTAGTAAATGTTGCCAAATAATAACATTAATGCGTGTGGGGACTTGTGCTGCGTGACTACTCCACTGTAACTGCGCTGGGGAGGGACCGGAGAGGATCAAATTGTTTACGATTGTATTGTGCTTAACCTAATTCAGTTTTACTCACATTCACGCTTGAAGGTAGAGGTGCATTGGTTCGTAGTTTCAGGTAATGGGAGCTAGTTGCCTTCCTATAAGTATTTATGTACAGATTTAGTTGGTCAGCCCCGTCCGTCCCCGCAGCTCTAAGATATAACTATGTATTTTTTTTTACATATCTACGTCTACCTAACCTGTAGGTACTTTTCTGTATATAGTGTCTCAGAAAATAGAGCAATTGTTTTCTAGAAGATATAGGGTGTTGTGAATATATATATCCTCATGATGGAGCTATAAAACAAATAGCTCCAAAGATAATATAACGACAATATTATTAAAGGGTAGTAGGTAATATACACTTAGAAACATGTTTTTGTGTTGTTTTTCACGAACTAATAATTAACAAAGCTATAATTAAAAACCAGTGCATACCATCTAACAGTGGGAGATAGCTATCTATATATTAAAAGCTATGTACACTACTTTAGCTCACAGTACCGTCTACCAAACTCATGTTATTTACTAAAACAAAGCGACACAATAAAGCAATGAAGGCAACAAAGGCTCGCCCGCCGGGAGGCCCCCTCCCTCTGCAGACGGCCAATGAGCAGCGAGGCACGTCTCTTCACCAAATATAGTGAGTGCTTATCCTGTGAGTAGCGGGTGTCTTTTGATTTTTTTTCTGTTAGTCTGGTGAAGTTATTTATTTTGACTGTTTATTTCCACAGAACCTTGATGACAAACATTGAAGCAATTAGTCCGGTAACGGAGTTGCCACAGACTTAGTTCTCTCTAGACTTACATACCTCTTACGCTTCGTCCACATTCATCAGTCTCTTCATACATGCGTGTCGGCTTCGAGTACTATTGACGTTCCCGTCCCTGAACGTCAGATTTGATCTAGGTAGTTGGAACGTGGTCTTCCTCTGCCTCTTCTTGCACACACTTTATAAATGTTAATATGGTTAATTTAGGACTTTGTCAATTTGTGTGGAACTACCAGAAGGTATGTTAAGAAAATACTTATTAGGGAGAGGCTCCACACTGTGCCATTTGCCCATTGAGGCTATTGTGTAAATTCAAGCGACAGTGGTTTATCATTGACGTTTCACGCGCGGGTGCCTCTGCTAGTGGCTCTTCGGGGTCAATCATTGGGGGTCCACAGCAGTGATTAAGTGTACTTAATGGCTATCAAGTGGATTGAACTAATGAATTCGAAGACGATTACTTACCTTTTTTATAGCAGGTGACAAATAATAATACCTTCTGAACGTCAGATTACCTTCAGAAGTCATGATTATTTAGACGCTAGCAACGTGATCGTCGACTCATTGCCTATATTGCATTGGTGTAATGTAGGTAAATACCATTAACCTACATTGTACCTAGATATTGCAACATCTATGAATAGAATGCTACATATAATTATTATATAGGTATGCGTTTCTCTCAGATCACACCAGGAGAGAATCAATGTGTCGTTGATTCATAGGACGGTGCCTATTAAAAACAAATGAATTACATTACAAGTAACCTGGCTGGAGGCCTAGGTCTCGCCATTGACCGGTTAAGTAGCAAAAGTTCCCGGAACTCACGCTACGAGTGACAATACAAAAAAAAAAATTACAAGTAAACGCTTATCATGACTTTCTGAACTCTTATCTACTATCAAAACCTTCATGAAAATTGTGATAGACAGAATCCAGTTTCTTATTTCTACTCCCTGCTTTCTTATTTGTATCTCCAGCTTTTTTAATTCTATATATTTCAATATAAATAGTAAGACATACAAATAAAATACGTTGTACCTCGTGGGTACAAATAGTGATATTGTCTCCTCCTACTCTAACATCTTCAGCATAAAACTCGACATAAATTTTAAAACAAAATCCATTTGTCGCATAAAGTCGGTAAAACGACAACAATTTAGGAGTCCTCGGCTGGAGCCGGGCCCCAGGGACGGCGGAGGCCCCGCAAACGGCATGGATAATTCAATCACCGGCGGAACGCGGTGGCTAATCCCCAAATTAGCAATACGATATGAATAAATAGATTTCGGTCTCGCACAAAGCAGATGTCTTGGGAATAGCTGGAAGGGCCGCGGGGGCGTTTAGCGAATCGTTAGTTCCACTAATGAAGGGTTGCGTCAAATATGCCCATGTCATACCAAATTGAGAGGAACGTTCTTTTTGCGTTGTCAATGGAATACAATTTTAACATTTGTGTGAGAAATTAGCCAATGAGTTTGAGTGAAAACTTAATAGGTACGTGATATTCCTTTTTATATTTTTTTCCTTTTTTTATTTATCCTCAAATCTGAATAAAAAATCAACGTTAAAAACAGACGTGACAAATATATTGAACGAAATGCAATAATCAGCCTGGCGTCGATTTGCTCTGACAATAAAGTAGGCGCTGAGAAAGTACCATGTTCTAAATCAACAAAATATACTTGCTCTTTGGTATCTATTCGTCCACGTCTACGTCCAAAAAGGGCGTAGTGCATCATGAGGACAGATATGGAACTATTCACGCTTAGAAATGTGTCGTGCCCGAAAGTTCAGGCGGAAAACTAGTATCAAACACTTATATTGGCTTTATTATGACCCAATTGTGGTCTTATTAGGCAAGTAGCAGTGTTTCGCTCGCTTCGTCGAAATCGCTTATTTTACATTAAAAAAAATGCCAATAGGAGAGTATTCCCATCAATTATAAGTGGGTTATAGCGAACGGAACAGAGATACGGCAATTAGGCGCGGGCCGCGAGACGCAGGAAGCTCCGCGCGTGCGCACAGCCTAATTGTTTCCGACTCTCCTCCCTCACTGCCTCCCGTGGGAGGGAGAGCAAAAGGACCTATATACAAGACTTGTTTCGATTCGGGTGTCTGTTGTTTATGTAAGGAGGTAGTCTGATCATTTTAGAAAAGTTAGCTATTGCAATATTAATTTACTTCCTTAATACTTACTTAATTATCAACAATTAAGAAATGCTTTTGCATTTTTAGCATACCTAAGAGAGGTACGGTTAAGTTTGCATAAAAGCGATAAAAATGTCGGAATTTATGTATTACCTACTACTAGCTTCGACCCGCGACTTCGCTCGCTCGATCAATTTGCTCCAAATAGGTCGTTTGCTTCTTTGCCTCTACTTCAGTTGAGTTTAGATTGAGACCAAAGAAATTTCACATAAACGCCGTTACAAGTAGCGGTGCCCGCGACTTCGACCGCCTGGAATTTACCAAAAACAATATTGTTTAGTTTCTAAAATAAAAGTAGCTTAAGGTACTCCTTTTTACCAGCTATCTGCCCCATCAAAATCGGTTCAGCCATTTCAGAGATTTATTTTTTTTTATTTGTATAGATCACACTCGTGATGTGAAATCGTTTCGCCGCTCCTTATTTCAAAGAGAACACATGTTAATTATATATAAACTACTTTCATACTTCCTTCCCTTCCTAAGATTACACGATTTCAATAATAACTAGTACATTTTTTATGTAAGGTAACATTAATATACGAATTGATGATTCAGTTAGCAGGAATCCGGCTGACCCGAGCTGAGACCTCGCGCTCTTTAAACTGACTTGATTTCTACTCGTGGCATTATTGAGACCGAATTCACCAAAGTTGCCCAATGTCACATTAAACTTACATGATTAATTACTTTTATTACGATAGCGGTGGTACTCGCGTGGTACGACTAGCTAATTCAGAATTACCATAGACAAAATATACCTTAAACCTTTAAGTACTGGTAGCATTACCGAATAGCTTGGTCTTGACACTTTCAGGTAGCTCTTGTACATCGATCAGTTCAGCGACAGAAGAGGGGTGTGGAGAGTAATTGTCCCAGGTCTGTATGTTGCTGTACAGAGCATCACCTGAACATAAAGTGGCCCGCACTTGTCTATGGCCCACCAGTTTGTAGCGAGAGTCGATGTAGCCGAGCTCTACTCCAGCTTCAATAAGCGCTTTAGCTCTTTAGGCTGCCTGTATCGCAAATATTGCAAGATCGAATCCCGAGTGTACCAATGACCTTGTCTGAACTTCCACGCAAAGGACTCGGCTTGTTAATCCTTCTCATATTATATTATACTAGTGATATAACCAATACTAAGCAAAAATTTGTGAGGATGTTTGTTTCTCTTGCACGCAAAAACTTTTGGACGGAATTGAATGAAATTTGGTAAAGAGATCGAGTATTAACTGAACGTAGAGTATAATTACAATAATATAACATATCCACATGGTCCCTGGTCATCTCAAGTCATATCAAGGGTCCCCGAAGGGGTAGGCAGAGATGGATAGGCAGTAACCACACAATCAGTTTCCGTCAGAGATATATTTTAGGTGCCCACGTGATAGATGGCAAGTCCATCGCCGTTACTCAAGCATGACTATACTTGTGTGAATTTCTTCTCAAACGTGTGCAGGTAACTACTCGAAGTTTTACTTCGCCGTAAATATCGTGGTATGACTAATCACTGTACTTAGTTCAAAAAACTCATTGGTACAGTCGGGATTCGACTTGCAATCTTTGTAGTGCAGGCAACTCGAACCACTCGGCAGCCGCGGCTTAGACTGGCTTAGAGAGGATATGTTTTATTCCTGATTCCAAGCAATTTTACGCTGACGAAATTGCGGGGTACCGCTAATAAGTCATATTTATATACTTAAAAGGAACATGTGTTGACCAATATATCCGTCTAATCTTTAACGGACAGGAAATCTTAATCTTAACCACAAATTGTAACTAGAAACTTATAAAAAAAATACTTATGACATAAAATGGCAAAAGCAATATTGAAGCCACAGTAATGTGGCGTATTAAATGCAACGGGACACGCGTCGTCCGGAAGCGATTCGTCCGAGAACAATTCCCGTTGAACGGGAACCGCGTGCCGGGCGCGTGTCCGCTCGTGTTCCCGTTTACACTCGCATGGCGAATGTAGTTGACGAGCTATTATCTAGCGTTCGCGCTTGTTGGGCATCATCTTAATTATCCTAACAATTTGTACGGCTGTTAGGTATGCACTCGTGCAGACGGAATGATTGGTAGATTAGTCTCGCAAGTACTACACTGGATTCCTGACTCCCTGAGCTCTCGACGACTTCTACACACCTCACAGCAGTACGCAAAGGTGTTTGTTATAACAACAATTTCGATGCTTAGATAACGTGACTGATAGAAAATATGTTGCCTTACACATCCATTTTTTATTTTACATTTGTTGACGGTGTTTTCGACATCGGAAAGTGTGATAGATAACTGGTTTAAATTTAGAATAACTCGGTGGTAGGTAGGTATAAATGACGGCGCTTTTAACAAGCAATCTTGCAAAATCTTGCTTATCAATCTCCTTAGGCATAGAAAAACCTTCTTTCTCAACCTCAATATGGAAAGCTTATTTCAGACCTCAGAGAAGCCAATCAAAAGGCGTATGTATAGTCTTGCTTGAGTAGCGGCGATATACTCTACATCTGTTTCATTGGCACGTCTGCCTACCCTTTCGGAGATCCTTGTGGGAAGACGTGAGGACATTATTGTTATATTACTTTAGACGTTATTTTTTCAATTCCAAACCTACTTATAACATACGTAATTGTAGTATTATGATATTTGCACAAACTCACTATCCGTATAATTACAACCAACAATATTATTTTTATAAAACACGTGTAATCCTTCACCCTTTCATCGCTATAAAAGTAATTACATCGCGGCGTAAATCTCCGAGGAATATCGACAACATTCGGTATAATATCACGGTAATGGAGCAAGCAGGGAGCCGGCGGGGGCGGGGGCGGGGAGCCGGGGGGGGAGGTAATAGTTCATCATCCGATAATAGGGGGATTAACACGATACAACCCTTTGTGGGCGGCCAGTAAAACTTCACCAAAACATTTGCGAACACATTTCCATAGCACATTTATTATTCGCTCTGTGAATACTTTAGTTGGCTGCGTGAAGCGAGCACCAGTTGTAAATATTGACAAATATTGGGCAATTTGTTATAAATGTGTATTATATTACACGTGGGCGTTTCGCGATATTCATATATCGGGTTTCTCTGTTTATTTCACGCACGATATACCGTGATACATATAGGGTTCAGGTTTCTAGTTATTACAATAAATACAGGATGATTTTCAGTACCACGAGAATGGTCTTGGCAATAACCATAATATAAAGAAAAATACCCGACCTATACAGTCAAAGTGCCTACTCGGCATCCCGCGGGGTGTACAAACTACATATAATATTCACGGCACACGTGAATAAACCCTCCGCCTTGTTCTAACAACCACTTTCTCCTCAGCTCTGTCAATTTATATTTGCCTGCAGTCATTAATGTAGGCGTCGACACGTTCTGCTGTTTTGCGAAGCGAGCAACGCGCATCACAATGTAACGCGTGGAATCCCCTGCCCCCCGCACCCAGCCCCAACCAGGCGAGCAAAGGGAGTTCCCACTGAGCATCGCAGCTACAGATACATCGGTCACGGCTTGAAAACTAAAATATCCGAGAGAATAGGTGTCAAGAGTAATGCGTCAGAGCCCGTCGGGGGTGCGGACGTGCCGCGTAACCGGACCCACTCGCCTCATAATGCTACATAATTCAATTGATTCCCCGACACTACCCGCACTCTTCGTTCTAACTTCGTTTGGAGCGTTTTGATATCGGATACGCAGTTTTGACGCCTCCTTGAACTCAATTCCTTCCCTCGTTGAACATTAGGATACAATAAAAATGGCAAATGAAATTGACTTAGTTGTATTTAACAAAATAAATAGTTTGTTCGGTAACAATGGTTTATACTTTAGTGGTGGTAGGTGACAGCCGGGGAAGAGAAGCTGACGTGGCCGAGGGGCGCTTCGTAGGCCTTGGCGACGGGAGCGGCGTAGGACACGGGGGCGGAGTAGGACACGGGAGCTGGCGCGTAGGCGATCTTGGGGGCAGCGGCGTATGCTACGGGAGCAGGAGCGTATGCCACCTTGGCAACGGGAGCGGCGTAGGACACTGGAGCGGAGTACGCAACCTTAGCCACGGGAGTGGCATAGGACAGAGGGGCGGAGTACGCGTACTTGGCGACGGGAGCGGAGTAAGCCACTGGGGCGGAGTATGCGACCTTGGCGACGGGAGCGGCGTATGACAGAGGGGCGGAGTATGCGATCTTGGCTACGGGTGCAGCGGCGTAGGCGATCTTAGCGGGGGCAGCGGCGTAGACGGCCTTGGGGGCCTCGACGGGGTGGCCCTCGTAGCGGACGATGGCGTTGAAGCCGTGCTCCTTGTCGGCGGTGTAGTCCACGATGCGGTGCACGCCGTCGGGCTGCACCAGCGAGTAGGAGCCCTGCACGGCGTACCCGGCGCGGGACTCCTTCTGCTGCTTGATGTCACCGCTTTGGGTGTCATGCACGGAGTACTCGAATTCGTAGTTAGCGGGCGCTTCAGCCTCAGCG
Source organism: Drepana arcuata (assembly GCA_016069955.1). Lineage (NCBI taxonomy): Eukaryota > Metazoa > Arthropoda > Insecta > Lepidoptera > Drepanidae > Drepana > Drepana arcuata. Next base: position 5,817 of record JACCPG010005058.1, on the reverse strand, counting down.
TACGCCAGCTTAGCTACAGGGTAAGCGGGGACGGCAACAGCGGCCGCCGCAGCCACGAAGGCGAAGAAGACAACGATCTGAAAAAATATTTTATAATTATTTATTCCTTATGAAATGATACTCTTATATCGCCAAGAGTTTATTTGAAGCTACTTACTTTGGCAACCATGTTGTTTGAATTGGTTATTGAGGGGTAATGTGCTGATATCGGGCAGCAGTGAGCTTTTATAGTAAGTAGATGAAACTAGTTGCGTAGAGGCTGCGCGTGCCACACACGACGTGTGGGCATGTGTGTATACCTGTACTTGACCAGTGCCCGCGGCGCATACGTCAGAATGTAGTGCAGTCGGCCTTCCTTATATAACCCACACAATAACTAGAGTACGGGAATTTACTAGTATTTTCAAATAACATCACTTCTAACAACAATATCACTGAACATGTTTAGCTCGTCAATTGTTTTTCCAGACCGATTATAATATCACGTAAATAAAAAGCACGGATCGCAAAGCGCCAGCCTGAGCGCACTGTATCTATTACACAAAGCCAGTCGAGCGTTCGAGATGTTATCTCTAAAGGCATCTGTTTTCCAATAATGTTACACATATCCAACATAATCCGAGTGTCTACGATGACCAGATCATTTTGATATTTAGCTATATTTCAAATAATAATACTGACTGATTCATGAAGATGAAGCCAAAGAGGTTTTATAGACAACTGGTGATCTACTCACTGCCTACCCCGTGAGGGACTTTACGTAATGGTATGTTTGAACTATGCATCCCACACAATGTCAACGGGCATTCATCTAGGCGGAGTCTGCGCTGGTATTAAAAACTGATACATACCCATATATATAAAATAAACGCAATAGGTATTATACGTGTATAGCATATGTTTTTTTACTACTTTTTATTACTTTTCTCAATTCGGGTTTATAATTTTACTTTTTTTTATTTTAATTTATTCCATATCTTGACCAGAATTAGTTACAGTACTGATGACAATATTTGTGTCACTTGTTTAATTTGTCTAATTTTTGAATGTGAGAACATTGAAGGCTTTGTAGATTCTTAGATCTTGCTAACATTGTTATAATTATCTTGTTTTATGTATGCTTTGTATAGTAAGCAACGACCTATTGTCGGGCCTACGTTGTTCCCCCATACTTGGGTACTATTGCTGTAACGAAAAAATATATTGTATATGCCTAATGATTTGAAAAGAGTAACCATGGAGTTTCTTGCCGGTTCTTCTCCATGGAAGCGACCAACCAGACCCGTGCTTCTTTTTCGACGTTTTATAAGTGCCCACCTGGGCCAATGTGAAATAAAAAGATTTTGATTTTGACTACAAGGTGTACATATATATGTGCTTTGGCTATATAGCTGTTAGCTTTTTGTAATAAATAAATATATAACTACATATATACTACATAGAAATCTGGATAAAATTTGGATCGATGTTCGCTTAACTTAAAGGAAGCCTGCATTAGCATCGGAAATAAATCACTGTTAACGTGCGATTAAAACTATTGCAGTAAGTAGCGACTTGCCATGCAACTAGTGCACTTTAAATAATTAGGCTAGACCAATAGTGATAGAATATTATCGGAAAGTTAACATTTGTTTATAAACGTTCAAACGATTTTCGCCTTAATTTAGCAAACAAAGATATGCAATGCGACTCTACATGATTTCAGAGCTTCTAACCGCGAAGCATAAGGTCTCAGTTCTATTCTATTCCAACTAAGAGGCAATTAAAAAAAAAAAATGTCTTCTTTTTACCTTAGTCTTGTAATTCCTATGTCTATATGAAGCGAAAGAGGTCTGACAGTGTAGAGAGAACTAACACTCTACTCAGAACGTCTCCGTAAGGGACTTGGCGTGATAATACGTATGTCTATATAAACATATATATCATTGTCTCATTCCCAAAGTTTTTTTTTTTTTTTTTTTTTCTATTTATTATAGGAGTTTTGTCGCATAGCGACTATGTCACTCCGTGAGGACACCTGGATATAAAATAAAATCACTTAAAATCTACGCATATACAATTTAACAAACACTTTATATTGTCAGTACTAGGGTTCGCCAAAGTGCTGTTACATAGACCCACATCCTGGGTACATCCAAACATAGTTCTTCTGACATCTTTGTTCTGGTCACATTCCATCAGGATGTGATATACATCGTCACAGACGTTACAAGTATTGCAATTTGGAGAGGGAACCTTTTTCATCAAAAAAGCGAATTTATTCGATGGAATATGACCAGAACGCAGGCGGAGTGATGTGACAATAGTATTCCGGTCTGTGTGACTGTGATCGATCCATGAAGTGGTCGGTAATTGAGGCTGGATAGTTCGGTACCAAATACCTCTTTCTTTAGATCTCTCATCGAAGTACTCCTGCCATTTATTTTTGCAATTAATCTTGAGTATCCTATAGTAGTCATTAGGAAGTGGATCTACCACGAACGGAATGCCATCTGAAATTGCTTCCTTCGCTAAAATGTCAGCTCTTTCATTCCCTTCCAAGTTGATATGAGATGGTATCCATTGAATCCGGATAATTTTTTCCTTGGTTTTAGCTCTCATTAATAATTCCAGTATAGCGTAGGCAATCGGTACACCTCGCACGGCCGAGGTGCACCGAACCAGGTGTAGAATTGAACTTTTGGAGTCTGTCAATATTACCACTCTGCTACTGTTAATGGAGATTGCGTATGATAATGCTTCGGCAATCCCAATCAATTCCAGGTGCATTATTGACACATCAGAAGTAATTTGAAGTTTTATGCAAGAGTCCGATTCTGAATCATAAAATGATACCCCACCTCCCGATTCCCAAAGTTACTAGGTCAATTTGTGTGGAATCGTGCCAAACATTGATTGTACTACATTTCTATTCCAATTTCGTAACAATTTTATTTTCCTAGTTTTGAGATAACTTGATTAGACAAACCGTTGCTTGTGAATGATACTTTACAGTATATTGATTATCAGTCTACGAATCCGGTGGCGAGTCCAATGCCAATTCTCAAGCACACCTATTCCTACATATGTACCTCGTTGAATATCAAATATATGCAGGTTTCCACTAGATTTTCCTTCAAGGTAAAGCTCGTGGTATCACTAACCACTTTACCTACTTGACTTCAGTATAACTCATTGGTTCAGTCGGGATTCGAACTTGCATTCTTTGTGTTGCAGGCCACTACTCAAACAACTCGGCCACCGCGGCTCTAATAAAAAAAAACGTGCAAAATTTTTGACATTACAACCATTTAATAAGTAAAATTTGACATTCAAGTTACAAAATATGGCGGTATGTTTAAAATCAATATCCTAAACTGGACATTGGTAACTAACTCATGCTGAGGTAAATGTTTCTTTGGAATATATTAGGCATAAATTACGGTAATCACTTATCTTACACATATACAATCAATATTTTTGTAAATTGGTGCTAATGTCTAAGAATAATTACCTATTTGACATTGAGTTTCCTCATATTTTCGTAATTTTATTAGCGTTTTATGGGAGAATATGGGTCTCATTACTTCATTAGCGGGCTCATTGGTTAGCCGCTCGTTAGACCACTGCCTGCTATTACATACCAATGATTGCTCCATTTTTTATTCAAATTACTAAACTATTTATTTACATAATCTCCAAACGATTGGGTAACGATCAGTTATTGCAAAGTGCAAAGTGCAAAAAGATTGTTACTCGAATTCTTATATCGAATGTGACATTTTGAATACGGAAGGTCAGTGCGTTGATGTGATTTATGGTTTAATGAATTTCGTTTTTTATTGTCTCTTAACCATTGGAATGAACATTTCTTTAAAGAAGCAGTGTATGTAATAAAATAAAAATTAATTAAAATAAACATTACATGACGTTTAATGACATCAGAAAAACAGTGCTTTAAAATACGTTTTACAATATCTGGTTTTTATATTAAGTTCTCAACCAAATGAAATTTCGTTTACATCATTTAGAAATAATTGATGGTAATAATTGAGGAATAATAAATAAAAAAAAATTACCATAAGATTTAAAACTATGACTGTGACATCTCGTGGGAAAAGAAACTACATATTATTTAAGAACTAACAACATTGTAGTCTCTGTGCTCTGTGCAATATTATTTTTTTTCACCACATAAAATTATACCTACAACTACAACTACTTAAAAAAAAGTTGGTTATGTTCTATACATCTGACACTTTAGAGTTCGGAAACAATGACAGTTATACCATGTCATGTCATTGTAGGTACTGCAGATAAGCCAAAACAACTGGCATCATTTCATCTTGCCCCAGTGATATTATTAGTATATAGATCAGAGTATCGGCAGCCCAGTAAAAGTAATGGGCACTTCATAGGTGTGTTGTATAGGCATTAATCATTCGCCTTATGTCTCGGCACTCGCGGACCGCGCCCCGCTCATCTGGGTCAAGGCCACGGTCAAATTGCCACCAAACTACTTTTCATTTCCTTACCAAAATGACGACCAGTCCAATAAGACCCACGTGTACCATTCTGCAGTACTAAAGCTCTCGTTGCCGTGACTTACCCAGTGTCTCTTTATACTGGTGAGGTTTAACTTGCTTCGAAAATTATTTTGAATAATTATGAGTGTATTATTGCAACTGATGTAATGTATGCCAATTACGTGCCAGTCTACTTTCGCAATGTATGTCTAATTGTCTCACTAGTTGAGCCTACTAGGACGGCAGATTTAAAGGATGTTAACTTACATTTACGACGTTATTATTTAACCTAACAGAAAATAAAATTAGTTATTTTCACGCCCCACCAGGATCCTACCCAAACACCCACTTTTTCGCCGGAGGTATTTCAGGTGCCAATGTGACCGATGACACGTGTTTGCTTGAGAAACAGCGTGTTGGCATTTTACTTACATCTTTGATCATCTTCTAAAAGGAATACAGGTTTACCCTCTCGATGTTTTACGAAGGAGAACATTCGTTCGTGTTGTGTCTTGTCTAATCACATTAATGAATGCCGTCGGAGTTCGAACTTGCAGACCACTCGAACCACTCGGCTATCACGACTTTAATAATTATAAAAACAATAAAACTATTATATATAAAACTATTCATATCTATCTATGGCCGTGGTGGCCGAGTGGTTCGAGCCGTTGCCTGCGACGCAAAGGTCACAAGTTCGAATCCCGACTGTACCAATAAGTTTTTCTGACCTTAAGTCCAGTGATTAGTCACACCACGAGCTTTACGGTGAAGGAAAACATCGAGAAGAACCTGCATACGTCTGAGAAGAAATTCAAAAGGCGTATGTAATAGTCGTGCTTGAGTAACGGCGATGGACTCGCCATCTGTCACGTTGGCACCTCAGACCAATAAAAAAAGATAGACAGAGTATTGACTGTTAATTAGGTGAAGCCGCTGTCAATTCATGTGTGCGTGAACTGTGTAAGGCGTGCGCTTGTGAGCTAAAAAATAATGTTGCCAACTCTGTATCTCAGGTTGCCAATCTCCCAACCCATTGCAGTCTGATTGTACTTATGTAGTAAGTATACTTTATGTAGGAAGTTATTACTACATAAAGTACATAATGTAATTGATTTCCTATCCTTTCCTATCCTATATATATATTATATATATATATATATATATATATATATATATATATATATATATATATATATTATATATTAAAAATTAATAGTAATAAAAGACTTCAATAGATAAGTTTTTTTTCAAGCTTTCTACTAACTTGTAGTGGTATACAGGGTGATTTTAAATAAATAAATAAATATTT
>JACCPG010005056.1:0-84158 GCA_016069955.1 Drepana arcuata | reverse complement strand
TGACAACCTCGATGCTACCGAAATTGTAGAACAGGCTAATGTGAGGCGAGTTGCCACGTTGTTGGGTGTCCCAATGCAGTCATTAATAGGTGCCCTAACAAGGAAAACTCTGTTTGCTCATGGTGAGACCGTAGTGTCGACTCTCAGCAGGGAGCAATCTGTTGATATCAGAGATGCTTTTGTGAAAGGAATCTACGGGCGTTTGTTCGTCACCATCGTAAGGAAGATCAATGCTGCTATCTACAAACCGAAGGCAACTATGCGAACTGCCATTGGAGTTTTGGACATATTCGGCTTCGAAAACTTTGATCACAATAGCTTTGAACAGTTCTGCATAAATTTCGCTAACGAAAATTTGCAACAGTTTTTCGTTCGACACATTTTCAAACTAGAACAAGAGGAATATAATCACGAAGGAATAAATTGGCAGCACATAGAATTCGTGGATAATCAAGATGCATTGGATTTGATTGCGCTTAAACAGTTGAACATCATGGCTTTAATAGACGAAGAGTCTAAGTTTCCAAAGGGCACAGACCAAACAATGTTAGCTAAGCTCCACAAGACTCATGGTCTTCATAGAAACTACCTCAAACCAAAGTCTGACATCAATACCAGTTTCGGGTTAAACCACTTTGCCGGTGTTGTATTTTATGATACTCGAGGATTTTTGGAAAAAAATCGAGACACGTTCAGCGCCGATTTGCTTCAACTGATCCATATATCGACCAACAAATTTCTGCAACACATATTCCAAGATGACATCACGATGGGGTCCGAAACGCGGAAGCGAACACCTACACTATCGACGCAATTTAAAAAGTCGCTAGATTTGTTGATGAGAACATTAGGAACATGCCAGCCGTTCTTCATTCGGTGTATAAAACCCAATGAGTTCAAAAAACCCATGCTATTCGATCGCGGACTTTGTTGCCGGCAGCTCAGGTATTCAGGAATGATGGAAACGATCAGAATCAGGAGAGCTGGGTACCCAATAAGGCACAGCTTCAAAGAGTTTGTTGAAAGATATCGGTTTTTAATATCTGGGGTACCTCCAGCTCACAAGACAGACTGCCGAGCGGCGACATCAAAGATATGCGCGCAAGTGCTTGGCAAATCTGACTACCAGTTAGGCCACACCAAAGTGTTTTTGAAAGACGCCCATGACTTGTTCCTCGAACAGGAGAGAGATAGGGTATTGACAAGGAAGATATTGATTCTTCAAAGGTCCATTCGGGGTTGGGTGTATCGTAGAAGATTTTTGAAGATGAGAGCGGCCGCTATCCTCATACAGCGACATTGGCGAGGAAAGCTGCAGAGAATCAGATACAACAGGATGAAAGTGGGATACGCACGGTTGCAGGCTTTGATACGTGCAAGGGTGCTGGCCCATCGCTTCCGCCACTTACGAGGTCATATCGTGTCATTGCAAGTGAGTTTGTAAATAATTTAATTTTCACTGATTTCCTCTGAAATTTGTTGGTATGATATTTATTTTTCTTAGATTTTACGCTAAGGATGTAATTATAAAGGACTTTCTAACAGGTGTATTAATTATAACTGCAAACAACTGCTAATAAACGAAAGGCTTCAGAATGTATATTTTCTAATATTAGTATTAGATAGTATTCTACTATATTAGAACTGACAAAAAAAATCATTCATTCATTCAACATAACATCTTTGAAATCTTGCCTTATGGATTAATGTAGTAATGTTGTCTGGCAAATTCTACTAAAATATACTAAAGAATTTCAATGCTGGAATTTTGGCTGCTGGTGAGGCACGAACGCTTGATAATTAACATAGAAGAAGTGCATTTAGTAAAAATATTTTACTTGGCCTACTAACTTATGACGTTAAATAATTGGTGTTCTGTTTACTAGGCTGCAGCTCGAGGTTATTTGGTGCGTCGTTCTTACGGTCATAAGATGTGGGCAATAGTTAAGATACAAAGCCACGTGAGGCGTCTCATCGCCATGCGACGCTACCGTCGCTTGAAACAGGAGACTTTGGCACACAACGAAGCCCTACGCTTGCGCAGGCAGGAAGAGCAGCGCCTCCATCACCAGGGCAACACTCGCGCCAAAGAAATAGCAGAGCACAACTATAGGGTAAGTTAATCGATTACAATCGCCACAAAATCGATATGATTATAACATTATCAATGATTATCAACTCTGATATAACTCTGGCGCCGCCATAATTGACGACAAAACATCAAAAATGTGATAAAATCCATCAAAACAGTCCAATCCCATGCTGTTACTTATGATACTTGATCAATCTGTGATAAGATAGTAGATTTTTGGATTATAAATCTGTATTGGTTATATAGTCAATTGATTTTTCTTTGTTGTCCGCCGAAATAATGGCGGGTTTTATCGACAGGCGCCGCAATTAGATAGATAGTAATAGTAGTAGAGTACTTATTATGTTGAATAAGATTGAAACGCTATGTTAACTAATTATTTACATTATAAGTAGGGTTTATCACGAATTCGGAACTAAGTAGTTAGCAAAGAAACACGCGGTTCGCTTGATGATAAGCGGTAACTGTCGCCTTTGGACGCTTAATCAAGTTTCACTTAATACAAAATGTTACGTAGTTTTTATATAGTAAATGTATAGGTATTTTTAATTTTAATTTACTTTTCGATCATTTAAAGAAAGAGCTTGCATCTATAATGTCTCGACATAAACGGAACTATAAACTTAGGTACCTACCTAATATATGATATGAAAAAAAGCACGTCTCTCACCTCAAACTCATCATTATCATCATAATGGGTTTAATCCCTCTGGTTCCAACACAATGTAACAATTCTCCCCCTTCCCCAAGGAGCTCATTACTGCAACACAAAGCTAACCAGTGAATTATTAATATTAATAAATATTTATTAATTATTAACATTGGGTTATTTTGTAGCTGTTATGACGCCTCTATCTTGTGAGTGTTCTCCAGCTCTGTAAATTTCTTTTTGTTCTCTGCAAGGTGAAATATGGATACCTTAAAATGTAGGTTTTCTGTAAATAAATAAAAAATGGCCGAAAACTTACATAAGTAGGTAAACGCATTGCTTGTCATCACGAGTAAATGCCAGTTTTCTCTAGACTTGCACACCTCTTTGGCTTCAATCGTATTTATGAAGTCAATCAAATCAAATCAAATCAAAAATCGAAATCTGATTACATTTAAAGTGACAGATCTCTCTTTATACCTGCTTGCCGATTTCGAGGACTTCTGACGTTCCTTTACTCGAGAGCTCGATCGATTTCATCTACGTAGTTAGTATGTGGTCTTTATTTTCCACTTTGAGCAGCATGCTACTTTACCGCTACCTAACAAACTTCACGTAGCCCACTGTTTATCAGCTCCATTTAATAGGTACCTAGGTATCCTCCTCCATTGATGTATCAAAAGCGATCAATTTTGATTTGAAGTGATACAACAGTAAGTTAATAAACCTACAATCGTTGTTACAAGAAAAAGCCGAAACTCTTATCTGGTAAGATTATCGTAGTTGGATGTCATTTTTTTTATTCATACTAATAGCGGCACACGCGATAGATAGGTGGCTCAGACGTCAATTCACTAAAGTTTCTGGAAAAATGTCTCAAGTTCTTGTAAAGTTACGCCAACGACCTTTACATTTTACTGTAATAAGTCCGTTTTAGTGCAAAGTACGTCGCGAGTTTTTTATTAAATAAGGCTGAGGTGAGCTTCTAATGATGATTGATTTAATTATCAAAGCTTTTTATGACTTTTATGATAATTTATACCTACATCACGCCGAGTTCCTCACCTAATTAATAAATCACAGAATCGTATTTATTTGACTAATAATAAAATACGTTTAGAGAATATTTACAATAATAAAGCAGTTTTTCTCGCTGTCTACGCTTAGATCTTTTTAATTACGAAACGGATTTAAATGCAAAGTTTTAAAAATTGGCTTTCTAAGATGGATGTGAAGAGTTTTTGCAGGGCTGTGTTGCAAGCAATCATAAGAGGCAACCACTTTTCATCAGGTCGCGTCACATTAGTGATATAAAAAAAATAACAGATAGGTCTTGCTACGAAGTACATGAAGCGTTGTAAATTGTATAACAAAGATGTAATGCATTAATACAATACGTAATGTTCACCTTCTGTGCTGTATTATGCATTTGGGTAACAGTCAGTGTAACAACACAGCGAACTAGCCGCTTGTTCAGTTAAAGCTTAATTAAATCAATATAAAGTATCAATAAAGTTCAATAAACTGTGTACAAGTTTTCAATCGTGCTACTAGTGCCTTTGAGTAGTTTTCATACCGTAAAGGAAGATGATGAACGTTTGGATCAAGTGCATGTTAAATGCTGCTGTAGTTATTGATTCAAGATATGTTAGTATTGTTTTTTAACAATAAAACGGAGTAACTAGCATAGTTAACTATCGAGGACAATTTGAAAGAAGAAGGGAACAGGGCTATTTGCAGATAAGATAATTTCTAATTGAAAGACACTTTCTTTAAATAATTTTCTATTCAAAAATGTTTGTGCAACATCGTTATCAAACTGTAATTCCAAGTCGTTATCTCTTGTAGTTCCTTAGAATATCCCTGAAACTTCTGTTTGTTTTCTGCTAGGGAATCCTAAACATGCTTATGTGTATATAATAAGTGTGTATATACTTCACACTAACACATTAGTGAGGGCTGAGCAGCAGACCAAAATACACTACCTAATGAGTAATTTAACTTACAGGAGCGTATGTACGAACTGGAACGGCGCGACGCCGAGCTTGCCCTAGAGGAAAAGCGTCAACTAGAAGCCAAGAGGACCTTGCTGCAAGAGGCTGCTCGGAAACAAGACGAGCCGGTGGACGACAGCAAGTTGGTGGAAGCCATGTTTGACTTCCTACCCGACTCCAGTAGCGAGGCTCCGGCGCCCAAAGACACTTCGATCTTCAGCGACCTGCCTCAGGCTAGTAGAGCGGATCAACAAGAGGTAAGGGCGAAGTAATTTAAACATATGTACGTGTATAATCCATTCCTAAGGCTATTGACGTACCCGAATCGGTGATCAAGATTTGCGCCTAGTTAGCTATGAAGTTTACAGTTTATGGCCATTGTCAATGAAACATCATTATTAAAACCAATTTTTAATATAAAACGAATATTATTGGCATTAACTGCAAACAATTACACTCAATTAATATAATTTCGTATCATAAACGTATCCCCTTTAAAAAGGGAATTAAAGTAATAAGTAATAAGTACTTATGAATCTCTATATATTTATTTGCTGTGGTGGCCGGGTGGTTCAAATCCCGACTGTACCAATGATTTTTTCTGAACTTAAGTACATTGTTTGGTCACACTGCGAGCTTTACGTGAAGCATCGAGAGGAAACCTGCAAACGTTGGAGTAGAAATTCACAGGCGTATGCATAGTCGTATATATATATATATATATATATATATATATAAACCTATCTGGCAGTCCTGTAAAGGGAGGGATACAATCATACATTTGTGAGATATACAATCACAGATTAGTGGTCTTGTGAGCTATGTTCCAAGAAGCGATGCGAATGCAAGCTGGGCGCAACCAATTCCGATATATTGGTGTTTGAACAAGTCAATGATTGTAATCTAATCTGATTATTCAGAAATTAATTAATTATCATTTATGATCGACATAAACAGTATACTGACATACGCATTGCAGGGTTTAAATCATCATCTTTATCAATTTTCTCTATTCACATAATAAAATAGTCTTATTTACACTTTGCTAACGCCGTAGCTTTTACTACCTCAAAGAACATTGGAGGTTATCCAAGAAAGATACACGCAAGGTGCATAACTTATGATAGAGATTTGCAAATATCCACAGGTAAGTTAAAAAGGCCTTAGTGAATAGAGGATTGGCGAAAATTACGCTCAGCGAATCAGCATTGCCACAACTCGTTGATGTCACTAGCCTTCTGGGCACTCTTCCGCGTGATAAGGATTTGTTTCTTCTTTATTAACTTATTTATTTCCATAAAAACATAATACCCATCGCATAACACAACAGTAAAATAACATAATCTACTGTAAAAAAACTTATCTAGTTAGTACCTAGTAAAAAAATAAATTAAGTAAAGTTTTTATTATTATAGTTTAAAAATATTGAGATTTGCCGCGACATATAACAAAATTTTATTCGCAGATGGTAACACCAATGCAAACAACGTCGGAAGACGAAGAAGACCTGTCAGAGTTCAAGTTTCAAAAATTCGCAGCCACGTATTTCCAAGGCAACGTTACACACCAATATTCAAGGAAGCCTCTCAAACATCCTCTATTGCCGCTACACACACAAGGAGATCAATTGGTAATTATTACTCACATCCTCCATTCTCCACTCCACTCACATCCACATTACAAACAGGTCCTACAGGCACGTCTGTACGATTATGGTTATGAGATCTACTGAACGAATTTTGGTTCAGAAATCACGTTTCACAGTCATGTCAGTTAGATATTAATTATTACATATTATTGTGTCCTAGGTTTAATATATTAAGCTAGTTAATATATTAGTTGGTATTCCTTAATGCGTCCGTGCATTAAAAGTATCAATTTCTAGGAAAGAATCAAGTATCAAGATATTCATCATATTAGCCTACACGTATCCTGTTTTCCATATCATATTTTAATCTAATTATACATTTTCATCGGTTTTGATCTATAGATTGCGTGACATATTACGACACAATAGAATCATTTCATGCTTAATCAAATCAGAAATCTGTTTCGTCACAATTACAATTATTGAAGATCCGATAACGTGTTGACTTTACAGGCTGCACAAGCACTATGGGTCACTATTCTTCGCTTTACTGGAGATCTTCCAGAGCCAAGATACCACACTATGGACAGAGACAACACGTCAGTAATGTCAAAGGTAACAGCGACTTTAGGGAGAAACTTCATCAGGTCAAAGGAATTCCAAGAAGCACAGATGATGGGCGTTGACCCTGACGCGTATTTAAACAAACAAAAGCCAAGATCGATCAGACACAAATTAGTATCTTTGACGTTGAAGAGAAAGAACAAACTTGGCGAAGATGTAAGAAGAAAATTACAGGTAAGTTAGGAATCAGCATTTGTTGTACAAAATAGCACTTGTGGTACAAAATGGCTGTATATCAATGTGTTTTAATTGTATTCTTTCAGGATGAGGAATACACGGCAGATAGCTACCAGTCTTGGCTAGAGTCTCGCCCAACTTCGAACTTAGAAAAGCTCCATTTCATCATAGGCCACGGAATCCTTCGTGCGGAGCTAAGAGACGAAATATACTGCCAAATCTGCAAACAACTTACAAACAACCCGTCCAAGTCTTCTCACGCAAGGGGCTGGATCCTACTTTCATTATGTGTGGGATGCTTCGCTCCGAGTGAGAAATTTGTGAATTACCTGAGAGCCTTCATAAGAGAAGGCCCGCCTGGGTATGCACCTTACTGTGAGGACCGCTTGAAGAGAACCTTCAACAACGGCACCAGGAACCAACCACCATCCTGGCTAGAGCTTCAAGCAACAAAGTCTAAAAAACCTATAATGTTACCCATTACTTTCATGGATGGCAACACAAAGACTCTATTGGCTGATTCGGCAACGACAGCCAGAGAACTTTGCAATCAGCTGTCAGATAAAATAGGATTGAGGGATCAATTCGGTTTTTCACTGTACATTGCTTTGTTTGATAAAGTCAGTTCTCTCGGTAGTGGAGGGGACCACGTAATGGACGCTATATCTCAATGTGAACAGTATGCGAAAGAACAAGGTGCGCAAGAAAGAAACGCTCCTTGGCGACTGTTCTTCAGGAAGGAAATATTCGCACCATGGCACGATCCCACTGAGGACCAAGTAGCAACAAACCTCATCTACCAACAAGTGGTGAGAGGTGTAAAGTTCGGTGAATATAGATGTGATAAGGAGGAAGATTTGGCTATGATAGCTGCGCAACAATATTACATAGAGTATGGACAAGATATGAACACTGAGCGGCTGTACACATTACTACCTAATTACATACCGGATTTCTGTTTAACGGGCATCGAAAAAGCTGTAAACAGGTGGGGAGCCCTGGTAGTGCAGGCTTACAAAAAGAGCTATTACGTAAAGGAGAAAATCCCTACGTACAGAGTTAAAGAAGACGTTGTGAGTTACGCAAAATTCAAATGGCCTTTGTTGTTCTCAAGATTTTACGAAGCGTATAGAAACTCTGGTCCGAACTTACCTAAGAATGATGTAATAATCGCAGTCAACTGGACCGGCGTTTATGTTGTGGACGATCAAGAGCAAGTGTTGCTGGAATTGTCATTCCCTGAAATCACTACAGTCGCAAGTCAGAAAACAAATAAAGTTTTCACGCAAACATTCAGTTTGTCTACAGTGAGGGGCGAGGAATTTACATTCCAAAGCCCAAACGCAGAAGACATTCGTGATCTTGTCGTGTATTTCTTAGAAGGTCTAAAGAAGCGATCCAAGTTTGTCATAGCATTGCAAGATTACAAAGCTCCAGGTGAAGGCTCCAGTTTCTTGACCTTCCAAAAGGGTGATCTGATTATTCTAGAAGAAGACAGTACCGGTGAATCTGTTCTGAACAACGGCTGGTGTATTGGCCGATGCGAGAGGACTGTGGAACGCGGCGACTTCCCAGCTGAAACCGTGTATGTCCTGCCTGCACTCACCAAACCACCCCCAGACATATTAGCGTTGTTCTGTGCCGAGGGAGCCCAGCATGGTCGACGTGTACCAACAGCAACTTTAAATGGCACAGAAACACGTGACAAGCCTCACACTTTGATAGAATATGCATTGGACCACTTTAGATTGCCACCGAAACGGACTGTATCAAAAGCCCTCACACTATCGACCGCCAAAAGAGGAGGAGCAGATGAATTATGGCGTCATTCTAGAGAGCCAATCAAGCAGCCACTCTTAAAGAAACTACAAGCGAAAGAGGAGCTTGCAGAGGAGGCCTGCTTTGCATTTACTGCAATCCTAAAATACATGAGCGATCTTCCTTCAAAGCGTCCTCGTATAGGCAATGAGTACACGGACCATATATTCGACGGCCCTCTCAAGCATGAAATACTTCGCGACGAAATCTACTGCCAATTAATGAAACAACTGACTGATAATCGGAATAGAATATCGGAAGAGAGAGGCTGGGAGTTAATGTGGCTGGCAACAGGGCTATTTGCGTGCAGCCAAGGCTTACTTAGAGAATTAACATTGTTCCTAAGGACTAGAAGGTACGCAATTGCTCAAGATTCACTCCAAAGACTCCAGAAGACTCTAAGGAATGGGCAGAGAAAATATCCGCCTCATCAGGTCGAAGTGGAAGCTATACAACACAAAACCACTCAAATATTCCATAAGGTGTACTTCCCTGACGATACGGACGAGGCGTTTGAGGTTGATTCCTCAACAAGGGCAAAAGATTTTTGTCAGAATATCGCACAGAGATTGAATCTCAGATCTAGTGAAGGCTTTAGTTTGTTTGTTAAGATAGCTGATAAGGTGATTTCTGTGCCGGAAGGAGATTTCTTCTTTGACTTCGTGCGGCATCTCACGGATTGGATCAAGAAAGCGCGACCCACTCGCGATGGGATAACACCGCAGTTCACCTATCAAGTGAGTACAGTGAGAGCACTTCTTTATGCGTAATCGAAATAAATCCTCTGTAGTAGCTGATAACGAAACTCAGTCACAAATAAAGGCCCGATTATGTATAATAAATTATCTTAAGCATTGTCATACTTTTGATGTCGATAATCCATACTTACAATGTAACCTATAACTTTCAGGTGTTCTTCATGAAAAAGTTATGGACAAACACAGTTCCCGGAAAAGATCGGGCCGCGGATGTGATCTTCCATTTCCACCAAGAGCTTCCGAAATTGCTCCGCGGCTACCACAGGTGCGGCCGGGAAGAGGCGGCCAGGCTCGCAGCATTAGCCTACCGCGCCCGGTTTGGTGACAACAAACAGGAGCTGCAAGCGATACCGTGAGTGAACCTCTAAGCTTTCTGCTTCTACCAGGTTTATTATAAAACTAGCGGCCCGTCCCGGCTTCGCACGGATGGACATTTATTTTCTTGCAATTAAAATAGCCTTTATTTATCAGCGTTAATGTAGCATTCAAATGGTGAAAGGATTTAAAAAATCGATCCAGTACTTTTTTAGCCAATTCCTTACAAACATACTTACATACAAATCTCTCCTCTTTATAATATTAGTATAGATAAGCCTTTAGTGTATACCAATAAAATTCAATGTAACGCGGTGAAAGTGAAAGTGAAGAAAGAAGACATCTTCCGACGTTTAGTTTCGGTCAAACATATACGAATTTGGAATTCGTTGAAAGGCGTGCTAACTGTCGTGCCTGGACATAGAGATCAGATTGGAAAATCTCTGGCGAAAAGAGGATGTTATGACTATTTATCTTAAATAAAATATTTGAATAATTCATATTAGTTTGACATAAATGGTTCCTTGTTTGTAAACATTATTCCTGTTTCAGTCAAATGCTTCGTGAGCTTGTCCCGGCTGACCTCATAAAGTTGCAAAGCTCGGCGGACTGGAAGCGCGCCATCGTCGCTTCCTACAACCAGGACGCGGGCATGACGCCCGAAGACGCCAAAATTACATTCTTGAAAGTCATATACCGGTGGCCTACGTTCGGATCTGCCTTCTTCGAGGTCAAACAGACTACCGAGCCCAACTACCCTGAATTGTTACTTATTGCGATTAACAAGCACGGAGTCAGTCTTATACATCCTCAAACAAAGGTAAGCAAGATTTGTCATCTTTCCAATTAAGAATGTCCGTAGACCAACTAATTTTGTTTTTTTGCCGGAATCAAATGCACTAGTTTTGAGATGACGCTAACGATTTAACCTCAAAAATAAATATAGAAAATGATCGTGTATTCGAAACACTATTATTATCTTATCTAAGCTTGTATTTTTTTCTTAAACTACTTTATATCTTTCTTTATTATCTGTCGTGTTATTTTTTTTATCATAACAGCTAATTTGTCTATTCTTCTCTTCCCAGGACATTTTGGTGACACATCCATTC
This sequence comes from Drepana arcuata, assembly GCA_016069955.1. Taxonomy (NCBI): domain Eukaryota; kingdom Metazoa; phylum Arthropoda; class Insecta; order Lepidoptera; family Drepanidae; genus Drepana; species Drepana arcuata. Next base: position 73,031 of record JACCPG010005056.1, on the reverse strand, counting down.
ACGAGAATATCAAACTGGTCCTCGGGCAATACGTACTTCCATATGACAATCGGCAATCTTGTCCGCGGCTCTAAGCTGTTGTGCGAAACGTCACTGGGGTACAAAATGGACGACCTCCTTACTTCGTATATTTCTCTAATGCTCACCAACATGAACAAACAACGCTCCGTGAGGGTCAAGTGAAATGGTCAAGTGTTTCCAAAACTTCATGTTTACAAGACTTTTTTTCGTAAAACGGAACGCGATTGCCGTCCTATCATCGAGGTGCGATTTTTTGGCTTAACCTAAAGGCTAAAGCTAAATTAGGGTAGGTGCATGTTTATTTACAAAGAAATTAAATGCTTGGATGTGAATTTTTTAACATTATAAGCCTTATCAAGGTTCACGTTAAGAAGTATTTTCCCATGCACAATCGTTTTCGTGTCACGAGAGTTATTTAATTTATTAGATAGGTACTACTAAAACTATTACTATTTTCAGAAGAATGTTTCCGTCCATTACATTCGAGTTTGATCCTTATTTTAATCAAGTAAAGATATATTTTCGTTTGAGTTTAGATGTTCTGAGGAAGTATGCCGACTTTTGTTCTGGAAGCCTATGTAGCATATTTATCAGATCATTATAATGCCGACGGGTTGCCGTCCACCTATTGATAAAAAATCACCCTTAGACCTACTATTTAAGGCTCAATGTTAAATGTGCATGTTTCGCTTACGAACTGTAAGTAAACCTTTTAACCAAACATTCATCATTGGATATTCCAAATACAACTTTTTTTAATTATACCGCTGTGGCGTTATAAATAGGTACATAATATTTTTATCTTTGGAAATTGCGTTTGGTTGTTGTAAATGTGGTTGTTGCAAATTATATTATATACTTACATAAAGATATATAAACTGCATGAAAATATATCGTGTAACAACAACACTGAATAACTAATAAATAATAACGTTATTTTATTAAGTTTTCACATGTGTGTAATCTTGATTCTGAAAGAGATCTGTCCATTTGTAATTTAAGTCAATATAATGGGAGACATGACGTATCAAAACGCCGATGAACTATAGTCGCCTACTGCCTTAAGAAGTGCCTCCATGCTTAAACTGTAATTAAAAAAAAAGATGCGTAGGTGTTCCGTATAACTAACATACAAATATTATATAACTTCCCGCGGATTAAAGTTACTAACAATATATTAAGGCACTATACATATATATATATACCCAGAAGTGCTTACAAACACCATAGATGAAACAAAGCGAACACATTAAAATGTAATCTATACCTTTACAAAATACGTAGATATAGCTGCGATGTATTTATTATGCTAGGTAATGGATATTTAGGTACTCAATTTTAGTAATTTGTTAAATGTATCTTAAGCCTTGCATGATTAGGTGAAAATGGGTGTAACATAGTTCCAAAAACTACCGCTAGTATATTTTGGCGCTAGTGTTCTTGAAGACGACACGACCAGATGAAATGAATGTTATAGATACAAAAGTGTATACATTTTAGTAGAATATTATATAATAATGTATATTTGTTGTCTTCTCGACACTAGCGCCACCTTATGAGATCCTGGTGCTCATTCTTCTTACAAAACTGTTTGTTTATTATTATTGCTTTAAAGTCAAAAGTTGCATTTGTGAGTGGTTGTAAACATGAGTCACAATGATTTGCGTGTTTTATTTTGTTACCAATTCCCAGTTATAAAATCACTCTCACTCGACACCTAGCAAATCATAAACTAGGCAGAGCCAGTGCCCGATTGAGTCAGCGCGGGGCCTATAGCCCTATATACTATACTCTACCACTATATTCTACCAAAAAGCCCTTCAAGTTATCAAATTTTCGGTGCTATGGCTATGCTATGGTATTAAATATCTGTCTGTATATTTTTAAAAATTAATACAGAAAATTATGTATGACAGATACAAAAACACTTCGATATAAATGTATACTATTATCTATGGTCTACATTTGTAACGTGGCTAATCCAACACTGGGCAGAGCAGTAATAAAATAAAAAAAAATATAAAAGTTGCAGCGAGTGGTATACATACGTATATAAACATCTATGGAAGTTAATATAAGTAAGTATAATATGTTTAAGACTTAAGTTCCAACTATCTAGATCAAATCATTCGGACACTCAAGGATAAGAACGTCAAGAGTACGAAACCGGCAAGCAAGTATGAAGAGACTGATGAATGTGGACGAAGCCAAAGAAGTATGCGAGTCTGGAGAGAACTGGCGCTCTACTCTCTCTGCCTACCATGTTGGGGACTCAGCGGTATGATATTTATGTATAATTAAATATTACACGGTGAAATTATATGATGTTCGATAAACATACCTACATTGTTACTGGAAGTGACAAATACGAAAAAAGAATCGAATACCAATTATTGCGAACTACCCACAACTTAAGACGCCGTGATTTCTCGTGGCTGCAAAATTGGCGGTAGCAAATTTGGAATGGTGAAACAATATCGTACAGTAAATGTTATATTAAAATGCCATTTATTTACTGTAAGTGTAAATACAGACTCAAAGATAAGTAAACAAATGTTTATTGACGGCCAGGATCGAAACCTCATTTAATAACATAGAACATGGAGTTCTACAAGAAGGGTGTGAAAAGATTCCTGCAGGGTCGGCATGCGATCCGCCTAATGGTAAGCGGCTACCGCCGCCAAGGGGCGCTTGCAACACCAGGGGTCTCGCTCACGCGCTGCCGACCTTGCAGGAATCTCAGCCTTCTAAAAGAACTTCTTCTTCTTCTTTTTAAGAACTCCAAGATGGTACCATGGAGGATGGTGATGGAAAACCTCAACGGGAAGTTAATTCCACAGCCGCAGCGTTAACGGAATTAAACATCTTTGGAACCGTGTAGTCCGGAACTTTTTGGTTCCAAAGTATGGGGATAAACTCATCGTCGATGGCGGGAGGCTAGGTAGTACATAAATATCTATAACACAAGCTTTGCTTAATTTGGGAATAGTTCAATTCGTGTGGAATTGTCCCAGGTAGTTACAGGTATTTATTTATCTATAGTTGTATCACAGTGCCTATAGAAATATGTTCAACTGCGCAATTACCTACAGTACAATTTTTAAAATTATTTAGTGCAGTTTTGAATACACTCCAACAATTAAGGTAAAAGTGGGCTATTAGAAAAACTGTTAATTAGAACAAACAAAAAATATATATCCGTAATAAAGTCGTGAGAGACTCCCACGGCAGCGGGCCTATTCACGGAGCGCGAGGAATAATGATGGCTCCATTGTACCAAGTAGCAGGAAGTCATTTATCTTACATCAAGAATATGACTGTTTAGAGCAATTTTGTGTCTGATTTCTCATACTAAAGTGTGCAATTTCGGGGTGACGTGGTAACTTGAAATGTCAAGCAACTCGGCGCGGCTAAACGTAATTGGTTTGTTGCCTGCGGATGGCACTTTAAGCTAATGTACTGTTGCTTTGATTTTTACGTTAAGTTATATTCCTTATAATATGAATGTATAAAAGTATATACAACACATCCTTACGCCTTTCCACAAGGGTCCTCGAAGGGCTATGCAAAGGTGTATAGTGTATAGGGCTGTTAACTTATGTTTTTTATTGAAATAAATAAATAGGTATCCCCACACACCCACTTTCCGCCAGAGATATATTTTAGGTGCTAACGTGACAGATGGCGAGTCCAGCGCCGTTACTCAAGCACGAGTTAAGTATGTAAAATTAATGAGGTGTCATTAGCCTCTGTCTATCTCAATTCCTCGAACAATGGTTTTATGATACATACCTTAACACAATCATAGCGTGATTAAATAAATTTATACAATACGATCCAATTAATATACCTATACCCTAGGCTGTTATTGTGTTGTGTTTGGCAGCGAATTGCTTCGAAAGATATATTAATAATAATAATAATATAATAATATATCCTCACGCCTTCCCACAAGGGTCCCCGAAGGGGTAGGCAGAGGTGTATAGGTAATACCCACACACCCACTTTCCGCCAGAGGTATATTAGGTGCCAACGTGACAGATGGCGAGTCCATCGCCGTTACTCGAGCACGACTATACATACGCCTTTGAATTTCTTCTCAGACGTATGCAGGTTTCCTCTCGATGTTATCCTTCACCGTAAAGCTCGTGGTGTGACTAATCACTAATCACTAAAGATACATTATTTAATAGGTAATTAATATGTAACTTAAACAAGTAACTTATTTCTCTAGTAGGTATAGGAAATTATCATCTATCGGATTAGCGAGTTGGTAGAATACAAAATGTGGGTTGGAAAGCTGTAACATTATAAATAGTAGGTACTTATTATTGCGCGATAAATGTCAACAGACTCGTCATCTGTCACATTGACACCTCGAATACCTCGATAAATATAGATTTAGGACGGTTGTAAGACTAACTATTCCATCGGGACCTTTGTGAGAGGGCGCGGAGTATTAAAATATACAAACATAAAGTAACCAGGTCTCCCTATACAGAAGTAGTACATATTTAAAATACAAAGCTGGCACAAGACATAGGCCGTGTGAATATAATACAGTGAAAAGCGGATGCCGTAGCCAATAGGCGCTAAGCAACACCGAAGAAATCCCTCCCATCCATATATCACCATAATACCTCCAGTTATATGTGCAGCTTATGTGCTTATGACTATACTAAAGTTCAGAAAAACTCATTCGTACAGTCGAGATTGGAATTTGCGATCTTTGTGTCGCAAGTGACTTATCGAACCACTCTGCCACCACGGCTCAAATCCGTGAAGATATGAATGACAATGTGTACATAGATATATGCATTAAGATACAAGCAAGTGCATCCTTTATGCTTGCGTCATACCTACGCCATAATTACCGGCGCAACAATGATCTGAAGGAAGTTATCTCAATCATAGATAGATGATGCTAATCTGACGACAGTACAATCACTTCCATTGCTACATTGCACTGTAATCACAATCAATAAAGGATCTTGTAGCGAGAACAACAGAGATAGGGCATAACGGGTTTCCCGTTCGAATTTGGAGCTGCCCGACAGGACCTCCACAGACACTCCACAGTCAGTAGCCAATTTTTGTGAATAATGTTGCCAAGAATGAGCTCCTTGGGGAGGAGCGATCCCATTATGTTGCCAACACAGTATAATTTTCCGAAGAGAGAGTGGCAACGCGCAAGTGGTACTTCGATATCGTGAGCGTAAATAGGCTATGTTACTGTTTCCCATCGGATGGGCCGTAGACTTGTTGGCCACTCTTGTTGAATAAAAAAAGTATCCCATATCTTCCCCTACGATGGGCTGATATTATGTCTCGAAACAACATGTAAACCCGTTTGATAGAGTTCTTAGCTTCAGAGAGACACGCGACGAGGGACTTCGTCTAAGGGAAATTTCGTATAAATTTTCAGTCACATTTTCGCTTCTTCTTAATAATAATGTGTGTGTAATATATGTGTAGGTATGTTTTTCTTTAACAAATAAATACGTAAATAAATCTAGAAACTTCAATTTTATCACTGGTCATGATCAGTACAAAAATTACATTAAAGTTCCATTCATTATTTTAATAACTCGAATTAAGAATGACATCGTTAAAAATTGTATGCAATTTGAAAACAATTGAACATAAAATAAATTTTAATTGGTAGGTAATGTCAATTTGGGTGGTTTCTTAGCCAGGTTCCCACCGTGATGAGATGACGAAAACCACGAGCGCCGCGGTTCCCACACTCTGCATATCTTGCCTCCATATATCAACCTGGCAAAAGGTAAAAAAGCAGACAATGTTTCAATTGTGTGCACACAGCTTTCTCACACTCCCGTTGATATAATCGTTACACGGTTAATTGGCATAGGTAAATGACCAATATTTGTTCCGGGTGCAACCCCTTACCAAAGACCAACACACCATCATGACCAACATCTAACACGGCATATAACAAAACTCAAAAGACTGTGTTTCAAAATCGTGTAATTTTTAAAGTTGAGGAAGACAAAAGAACGACTTAAGTTAGTCTGGATCTTTACGATTTAGATGACACCGAATCGAGAATTTGTTAATTACATCTTAACTTAACTTATCAATCAATCATCTTGAATCTTTGCAATCATGTTAAAGATATCGCAACACACATAATAGGCTAGGAAGAAAAACTGTTTCAATGGAATCATAGCTGATGGCATTTGACTGAGAGTTAAACCGCACATCTAATATTTTAATACAACCAACGACAAGAAACCTAGTTCAAACCAACCAGGGCAGGTCCGTTGGTTTTGAGAATCACGTAAGGCAAAACCTGGTTAGTTAAGGTTTTGACAGCCAGGTACAGCACGTACAGGTAGTACAACTACAACACGCTTATTGGAGATTGTGTGAATGAAATGAGTTACACTACTTTGTCAGCGATATAAGATTAGATTCACTGAAATTATGCCAAGTGCCTTGTAATTGAGTTTCCTGTGTTATTAAGAACCGGACATAAGAAGATCCTGCACTTTTTTCAAACAATGTAAAATGCTTTTTTTTTTACTTAACATGAATGAATAGTTACGTGTATGCAGGGCGTCATAATTTCTTGCGCGTCACTGATTGCGAAATGATGCTTGCAGTCACGCGAGAGGTTAGCAGTGCAAAGAAATCGCGCTGTTTAACTTCAAAGAAATACTAAACTTATATTTCTTTAACCCTACATTATGAACATTGCAGCGATTCGTTTCTAATAGGTTTAGCAACGTTCATATGTCAGTCGAAATGTGTTTTTGTGTGTTAGGTATTGCAAAGGTCGGTATTTGATTTGCTATATTAAGAATACACAATAAACAATCGTGGATTTTTTATTCTGAGAGCTGTGGTGGTCTGGTGGCTCGAGTTGTCGCCTGCAAGGCAAAGGTTGTAAGTTCGATTAACAATGTAGTTTTATCTGAATTTAAATCCAGTGATGAACTGTACCTCGAGCTGTACGGTGAAGATAAATATAGGGAGGAAATTACAAACGTTTTAAAAAAAATACTGTATGCTTTATAAAAGGGCTAGGGTATATAATTGTACTTATAACACATAACCATCTTTTACGTACCTCAATTGTGGTTATGGGAATATATAGATAGTGCCATTCATTAAGACGCGCCCAACTATTCTCCCCTATATACTACAAATGACCGAGTATTATCGGTACACACTGATTACACTGATAATAGAATCGTCTTACTCCCCGCATCGCACGACCCCCTCGACTAGAAATTGTTTTCGAGGGGGAAACCTTCTATAGGTACCCGACCGTCCTGGGGGGACGACGAACGGGTTATGTGAGATTTCTACTCACTAAAACCCCCTCGGTGGCTATCCTCTGTGTATATAGGAAGGCTCTGGGATCTCCTGAGGAACGCACCAGTGCCCTCCTGCACTTTGCTTTAGCACATCCCAGGGGCGCCTAGCTTCGCTCCTACTACCCTCGCTGTGCCATCGGAAGCTCGAGCCACATGGCGCTCCCGCCAATCCTTGGCCCGCGTTGTGTGACAGCCAGGGCCCCCACCCTGACTATCCGCAGGCCCGTCAACCCTATTTAGTCGCCTCTTACGACAGGCAGGGGATACCATAGCCGAAATTCTTAAGCCCTGGCTATTGGGCGTGGTGGCATCTATCTGTAGTAACCTAACATGTGTACGTTACCCGATAAATACACGATGTGTACACGATCTTTATATATAATTTTTCATTACGTGTGTTGGTCACCTAACTCCGCCTATACTGCTGGACCGATTCGGAGAAACTTTGTATGTGCATGGGTCCCTCGATGGTTTGAATCTGGTAGATTTCCTTCTTCGGAAATTCGTGGTCTGGCACCTTTCATTACTTTCGGAATAACGAATGCTAGGTTTTAAATCCCGTTATTATGTGGGTGATGATGAATCCGTGGCTATTAGTACAGAATCGGAGTCAGCCAGCTAGGTATCAGTTCAGTACTTAGTCTGGGGACCAAACAGTTAGTCAAAAACGTACAAATATCACGAGGGAACACGATAACAGTGTGATCATAATAACGTAAATTCATTACATGCTAATTAGATCCTGTTTGCGGATGTTTTCTTATCATTATTATCAATGAATAGGACGTGGGTAAGAACACATATTAATTTAATGTAAGTACCTAATTATCATTCATGTTTAAGTGTCGTGGTTGTTTTTCCGTCATACGCCAAAGGGACGTAAATGATCCCAATTATGACGTGATTGTTTGCATGCAGAAGGATGAATTATTGGACTGTGATAAGAGTAGATAGTGATTGGCGAGGGTGCACCTACTTATGCTTATGGCAATATCGTTAAGATTAAACGAATAGATGAGAATAAGAACCAATATTGCAAGTTCGAATCCTGGGTATACCAACCGAACTTAAGTACCTACAGTGATTAGTCACACTACGAGAGAAAGACGGTATAGGTTTGAGAAGAAGTTCAAAGCCACGCTTGAGTAACGGCGACAGACTCGCCATCTGTCACTTTGGCGCCTACAATATATCTCTGACGGAAAAGTGAGGTACCTACGGACCACTTATGTTATTACTGCTCCACTCCATTGGGGAGTACTGTTTTAAACTTTTCGTAAAAGATCTAGGCGAACAGACGGGAAGCGACTTTGTTTTAACTAGAGGTTGTCAAGTTTCCTCAACGTATGGCACTTAACGGTATAAACTTTACTCCTGTTTCCTTACTGTCTGTTGTCGACGTCTTGTGATAGGCTTACTCTGTTTCTAAATAAATATTTAAAAATCAATAATTGATATCGGGAAATTGAGTTTGTTTTTAACTATACATATAGTTCTGATTACACCATTTTAAGGTGGCTGTAAGATGCTTTGGTCGGAATATTTGCGTATGCAATATAGAATGGGCCTTTCACGTACGAAGAGATATGAAAATAACAACGAGCTAATATGTGACCGTACATGTTTTTAGTATTCAGCCAATTATTCAATTATATTGCCATAATTATTAACTACAATTAAATTACAGCCCTAGTTTTAAATGGAAACTATTACCCAAATACTTCAACAACTCAATTATTCCGTCGAGATAAACATAGGGATAAAAGTTCGAAGATCAATTATTGGAAGTTATCAATGTCTCTAGGTAAGTACTCACTTAATTACTAATCTAACAATAATTATATTATCGATGCTCGTAGAACACTAGTAATATTATATGTGCAATCGATCGGACACTCGAGGATGGGAACGTCAAGAACGTTAATGTGGATGGAGTGAAAGAGGTTTCTCCGTGAAAAAGAGTTTAGGAAGGTCTGGCGATCTACTCTCTCTGCCTTTCCCATGATGATATGTACGTATCACCTGTGCAAATTGGTTCCAGATATTGCAATAATTATTCAAGAGGATGGATATATCTGAAGTCCATAAACTTGTTTTTGTTACTTATTTATTCAACTTACAACTATCATTAGTTTAACCTGATGCTATAGTGCAGATATATTTTAAATCGAATGATATTAAGGCCCCAGAGATCACTTATTATACATAAAACATATTATTGAAATAGATTTGTGTTTAGGGAAAAAATTATATTTAATTAATTAGTTGTTAAGTGTACATTTATGTCTTAATACCTTTACCTATAGCTAAGGACTGCCTTCTAGAAGTTGCAATGAGAGCTAGTATTTAACCAAATTAAAACCATTGGGTTGCGTTGATCCATCTTGAAAATCATGTAAGCTGATTACATGTCATAAATATTAATTTAAAAACATTATTATTCTGAATCTCGGCAACAATGGCAGATGGGTATAAACTTGCGATAATTATCTAAGGTCAGAGCGAGCGGTGCGGAACGCTATGTTGGGGGAGACACTTGTTATCATGTGAAGAGTTTTTGAAGACGTTCCCACACTAGCACTGATTCCTTGATTAACTGTGATTCATAAGCAGTTAATTACTCCTGACCTCATGCTTTGAGACAATGAGAACAAATCCGGTTTACAAAATCGTGGGATTCGGGGATTTTGACTGACTAGCGTGACAGCGCGGCTGACTACCGTGCCGAGATGTTCGTTAATAAAATCATATGCTTCATTAGAAATAGACAGTTCTTACCTGTTTTACTAAGATATGAGGCATAAGCCTCATAGAAGATATCTATACTGGAACCTACTAAATGCCCTCTCCAGGTTTGCTTGGAAGATACAATTCAAATATGGAACAACTGCGGCGCTACATTCTCCTACTGTACATCTATATCATCTAAAGAGGACGCAACACTTGTGTGTGTATAAAGACACGCAGGAGGAAACAAATGACTTACGCGTACAAAAAGTTATATATCTTTATATAGGCATATAATTCTTCTGTTTATGTGAACTTTGACAGTGCTCCAAAACGGCTGGACAGATATTGATGAATTTCTTTTAGTGTTCAGGTACATTCAAGAATGTTTAGTTACACTTACAATTGAACCTTGCGAGGTGGCGCTGCGATCATGTTTGGGGAACTTTTTTTTCCATCCAAGCGAAGTTGGGCGGGACAGCGAGTACAAACTTATAATAGAAAATTATCAGGCAACATAGTTAATTTTTTTTTTACATCGCCCGAATCTCTTACGATTGGTGCAAAAAGAAAAAAAAATATTTATTTAAAATTAAACGGTGCCTACCCTTTCGGGGACCCTTGTGGGAAGGCGTGAGGATATATTATTATTATTATTATTATAAACGGTGAGAGAAATGGGACGCATCTAGTTAGATAATATGAATTAGAAAGTAGAACGTAAGAGAAGCATATTCTAGTGCCGATTGGGCACTCTGGCAATTCGTCAGGGTATTACACGTAATGAAAAAACAACAATATTTAAATTCAATTTTATTAAAAATATTCATATTGTAATTTCACTGCCCACAACGAAGTTTACATGTTCCGTATGCAGCGTGTTGACATTCGGTTGAGCAGTTACTTTACGATCATTTTGCATTGCAAATATAGAAAATACCAAATGTAAAAAGACACAAAATTCAATGAGTATACAGTTTTCATAAATGACAAAATCACTCATCAGTTTACAAATTGACACCACAATTACTGTATATACGTGTTAATACTAATTTCATTGTAATACTGTAACATTACCAATCCCATACGATGCATGCAATTCAATGATTCGCTACAAAAATATTGTTTTTTTTTGTACTTCTTATTACGCGTTCCTCTTGGAATGTACGAAATCACACACTTTTATTAAAAATACACATCGAATCCAATTATTTAATTTTATATTTTTTGATTATACATTTTCTAAAAGAAATACATTCCTGTTAAAATAAATAGATATTCAATCGTTTTCTTTTTAAATCAATATTACAGAGTCCTACAACTAACTTTGCTTATAAATATATGTTGTTCATTAAAATCTTTATAATATACACGGCAGAGACGTGGTCTCTTGTTGGCGCTACAATAATAAAATAAAACTGTGTGCGAACGCTTCGAGACTATATGCAGCAACACATAAAAATACCTAATATGACTTATTTGGCTTCTCTTAGCGTTGCAAATTCAATATTCTATAAAATAAACCGTGTTATGAAAAAATCACAACTAAGGCGACGTAATTAGAATTCATTTTCATTTTCCATTACCCAAAACTTATTATTACACTTAATTTATTTATAAAGTTTAGATGACTTGTCATGGATTACAGCTATTTGGCCCCGAAGAACGAATCTGAGAGCAGAGATCTCTTCACGAATGTGATTTCTAATGGGTGAACGATTAAATGCCAAAATAGGAACCAATTTTAATTAATTAATTTAAAATGTTGTACAATAAATTATTGAAAACCGCTTTTATTGCTTCAATATGTAAAACTTACTTTCGAATGAACATTTAAATTATTTTCGTTTCCTGCAACCAAAGTATTATCTTTATGATTCCTGTAGGCCCATCGGTTCGTTGCCAACTCAAGTAAAATTAAATATTAAATTGATACATACATTTCAGCTGCGACAGACACTCTCACTACATTATTGCGAGCGCGTCCCCTTAATTATATCATTTTGGTGTCATAATCTCGATGATAAACGTAATATATATTAAAAATATACGCCAGTCACAACATGTCGTAAAAACTCAGTTGAGCACTAAAGTTTCAGCAAGCGATGCACATTAAAAACAAATCTTATCTTTGTGGCATGATCTCAGTACTGTGCGCATTTAGATCAGAGACAAAATACAACGGAAACCGAATTTATATGTGCAACAACTTTATGAAAAACGCAGCACACCCCTAGCAACCCAAACGTCATACGTTTGAACGAGAAGAAAAGATACGGACACGCCAACCCTTGCAGAATAACCCATACACGATGAACCCTGTTATCGGAGAATCTACTCTTTCTAAAGGACGTTCTTAATTCAAACTTACTATGTAATTATCTAAGAGCTATTTCGTTTATATATTTGCCGCCTAAATGAACACAGCACAATTGAAACTACCTATTGATATACATAATTATAAGATCACGCTACGTGTTAGGCACTATTGAAACTATTAGATCACTCACCGTTCTGCAGTCACTTAGTCTTTGGATATGGCGGCGAGTGTATCTATTGGTTATTGTAGGTTATCTGGCAGCCTGTGAGGGTTGTCTGTGAGACGATGAGGGTTTTCTGGCAGGCGGTGGTCGTGCCAGCCGGGCTGGTCTGGTCTCATGACGTCATCCACGGGGGGACACACAGACCTTGGCCCCGGCTCTGGGGTGTAAGTAAAGGTAAGGCCTGTAGCATATATTATGCCGTCATTCCTTACCAGGGAAACGGGTACCTGAAGACGGAAACAATCGCTGTATATACTGTATATTCATTACGCCGAGTCCCTCACAGGGTAGGCAGAGAGAGTAGAGGACTGTTCCTCTCTAGTCTTTATAAACCAATTACACTTCATTCGTATTCATTACACATTTAATACATTGTTGCTCGAACGTTCGAATACGTAAAGTTCCTACTCGTGACGTTGAGTGTTTGATCGATTTTATCTAGATAGCTGGAACGTGCCTCTTCTTCCAGACCTTTTCGCATTGTATCAACTTAACATACTTGTCTACATTTTAGCGATCACACTGTACAAATATGGTCTAATATGCACTACTAGTTTGTAACTAGTTGTGCTCGCGACTTCTTCCGCTTGGATATTAACAAAAAAGATTTTGTTCTGCCAGTGAAAGTCCCGTCAAAGTGGGTCCAGCTGTTTCAGAGATTAGCCGGAACAAGCAGACAGACAGGCAGAATTTTTTTTTAACAAATGTTATTTTGTTATATGTACCGTATATACATCCATATGCATTTAGTAAAAAGCAGTAATTTTATTATTAAATAGAGACACTCCAATTTTATTTATATATATAGATGCATGAAAAAGATTGGGTTCGGCGAAAGCAAATGTGGGCTACATTGTGAGTTCTATGATACCCTATTTTGGGCAAATTTTTTTAAAGAATTCAAGTTACCTGAGTAGGCTGTCGCACCCAGAGCCACTGTCCTCGGAACTGCGATATGTCTGGCACGACACACAGCATGGACTCTGCACACCGGTACATCGTCTCCGCCTCCACATCCCCGAACCATACTTGCAGGGAAGGCGTGAAGTTATCGCCGGCCAACTCGAGCATCGCTACGTCACCCCCGCCGTTCAAGTTGAGCGAGTGGACCAGAGGTACTGGCGTTACTGGTGACCTGCTGGACGAATCAGAATATCGCATTATTAACATACGAAAAATGTATTATCTAACTATTATATCAGAGCAGAGCGTGCAACACAAAAATTCCATGTTCGAACACAGTCTTAACCAAAAAGTTTTTAAAACTTAAGTACAGTAATTAATTACTCTACGCGTTTAACGTTACGGCGAAGGAAAACAACATGAGGAAACCTGTATACGTTTTGGAAGGAATTCAAAAACGCATGCTTAGTTTAGCCTCTGCTTACGGGACCTTTATGGGAAGGCAATATACATACACACACATATATATATTATTAATTTTTGTGTTGAACAATTTTAACGGGACCTTTATGGGAAGACAATATATACACCTATATACATTATTATTTTTTGTGTTGAACCATTTCACTAAGGACATGTTTGTATCCAAAACTGACCTGACAGGGCCCATGCCCTCGTAGAACTGGTACTCTGCTTTATCAGTAGATATGATGGTCCAGCAAGCTCCATCATTGATCATTTCCTTATTGGGCTCCTTGGGGCAGGGAGTAGCTTGGAACTGTATGATCCTCTCCTGGGATAAGCATAGGTACATGCGCTCTGTGTCTTTCATGTAGAATGCACATTTGTGGAGTTGAGAAACGGGATCATCTGCCTCCAAAAGAGCCATCTGCTTGTCTACCTATGAAGTGATAAACATATTTATATACCAATGAGTTTTCGGAACTCAACTAGAGTGATTAGTCACGCCACAAGCGTTACGAGAAATTATGGAGAGGAAAGGAGAGGCCTGCATTTAGATGAAAAAAAAACAATATGAGAAATGAAGGCAGGACTGTGAAGGAACCACCGGTCCTTCACCATTGGCACCTAAAGTATATCTCTGGCGAATAGTGGGTGTGTAGGTAATACACACCTCTGCCTACCCCTTCAGGGACCCTTGTGAGAAGAGGTGAGGATATATTACTATTAATCTCATACTCCAAAGTTCTACTTGGCAAATATTTCACCCTGTACACATGCTATTCATCTATATTTAAGGTTTCTTCTTATAAGGGACCAATTTCTTGCCTAATAAATGTCATATTAAGTATTTTATTTTAAAAACAAAGCCAAATTAAATATATTAACAGGCTGACTAACAGTTAATTAATCTGAGCATGAATTCAGATGTGGAATGCTTTTTAGTTTGCTTGTGGGGTACTTAAATTTTTATGTTGGACTAGCGAGATCTTAGTTATTCTGGCAATGTCATGTGAAGCTTAAAGATGAAAATGGAGATTGGTATATGATATGTAATTTGAATTGTGTAAATAATAGGGGACCATAGAGTCAACTAATTATAATTACATTCATATCATCATGCCAAGTTGGCAAGAGAGTGTCAAACCCTCTATACTTCAGACTTCTTTTTATCCACATTCAGCAGTCTATTTAGACATGGGGGCATTTCAACTTTCTGTAAGAGACATAATTCCAAAAAACCATTCGTAATCTGAGATTCGTAGTCCAGATTACGAATGGTTGGACCAACCATTGCCCAGATAATGATTTGAATTAGATTATAGACCATTGCTTGTAGGTTGTGTGGACTAGATAAACTTGAGGTGCCCCAGACAACAGGAAGTAGGTAATTGTGATATCTGTCTATTAGAGATATATGTTCAATAAGTGTATACTTATTGGTATGTTATACATCTAAGCTTTATCAGCAACACTGACAACAGAAATACTCTTATTTTAAGTAAAGATATGTCTAAGTAGGTGTATATAATGGCAGAATTACTATTATTGGAATAAGAACACAAGCTTATCTCTAAATATATAATATTATAAAATAAATGTTTTTTTTTTTCATTATTTTGCTAAATTTGAGTTTAGGCCTGTTATTATAAAGAGAATACAGAATTTTCTCCTGTAAGCCATTACATTCACTATGGAACACATCAATAACAAATGGATCTGCAGTTTCCTAACTATACAGTAGATATGCAGTTCAAACAGCATTAACTTATCCACACTAAGCAGATGCCTACTTGAGCTATTAAACACGGAAGGCTCTAGAAGATGTATAAATAAAAATCATAAATAAAAATGTTTACCTTCCTAATAATAAGCCTAGGCAATGCCATGCCTGTAACTGAGCAGACCAGTTTCACTGTAGATCCGTAGTGCACATAGCCATCTCTCACTGCAAACTCCTCAGATTCACTCTCATTGTCATCCAGCAGATGGATGGTAAAGGCTCCCCACTGAGTGGATGAGGCATGGAAATTCCCATTCTCCACATGCAAGTACCTAGTGGAGACAGTCTGTGACCTTAGTCGGTTGAATAATGCCACTTTGGTCCCACTAGCAATACATAAGTCTGCATTCTTAAGTGATTGCTTTTTCTTTGATGGTTTTGATATTACTTTGATTCTTTTACTATTGAAGATGCCAATATCATGACCATTTCCATAGAACATTTTGACTGAGAGCATGAAATGCTTCCTCTTATCAGAATCTGATATGTAAAGTGTTTTAGCGGCACAGTACTGCTTGCCATTATTCAGGTCCAACTGCTGCATGTCCTGGTCAGAGTTGCCTATCCCAATAAATGCACACAGCTGGGCAGCTTGCTCCGTCTCGCCTTCGCGCAACATGCGCTCTCGCCGCAGTCGCCATCCGTCGCCAAACAAGTATATGCAAGGTGGAGGGCAGAAAAACCGCTTCTCGTTACCATAGGATTTTTGTGCGACCTTGGCGTGCAGGATGACTACCACCATGTCGGCGCGGTCGCGCAGGTAGCGCTCCATGGCCTCGCGCGTGAGGCGGCGCTCCTCGGGGCGGTAGGCGCCGGCGCCTGGCCCCGCCGCGCTGGCGTAGCGCGGGTACAGCGCGCCGTGCTGCGGCGGTGGCGACGCGCCCCCGCCCAGCGCGCCCGCGCCGAACTGGTGAGGCATGCTCGCCACGGCTTCTCAAGTCATTGGCTTCGGCATAGTTAGCCCACACCAGCCCTACCTCAAGCGCCCGCACCGCCTCCCTAGCATCCTCAACAAATCGACACAGAGGGGAGATACGATTCCACGAAGTCCCCCTCAAAATCCCCGTTGCAATTTATTTTTAAAATGTTATGGGACCCTTACTGCCGTAATCTCCTCGATCGATACACTTATATATTATTCACGCCACTATAAATTAATTGCGCTGGGAACTGGCACACATTTCATTCAAAAACACCTGTTCGACGGCATTATTTTCTGAACGCTCGATTGAAGTACTATAGATGATTGGTTTACTTTCGGCTTGTGGATTAATCTTCGGCTTTACTAGTATCTCTTCGACCGATGTATCTAATGATTATGACGATATTTATTTATAATAAGTTGACAAAACTTGTGTATTACGATACGACAACGCCAGATTTACGAACTGTCAAAGCGGAGCGGACCATAGACACGATTATCTAGACACGGAGCTAAAATGCAAGCGTTGCAGACTACACGCGCGCGCACTAACAAAAGATAAACAAAAATTGTTCCGACAGAAGTGATGATGCGGGATCTGTTGGCCTGCGGCGCGCCGACTGACAGGCAGACAGCCGGTCATAGGATGTGGGGTTACGCATGGGGCGTGAGAAAATAAAGTGTGGGAAAGAGTGGGCGTTCGCGACGTAGTAAAACATTTGATATGTTGTAGTGAACCGAACACATATTTACGTACGCAGTGCGCCAGTAGCAAAGCAACTAAAGTCATTTCGTATTGTGATTGTGTGCGTTTCACAGCGAGTTCACGTAGCGAAAAGGTTCGGATGTGTGAGGAAGAGACCGACGATTGACCGGACCGTAGATCTCGTGGGAATCGACCTTTGTTATGTACACTGATATATACATTAGTATAAACAAAAAATCTGTTCGTGTTTAATCGTACTTTTACACGATGGGAGTCACTGGACTGTGGCGGCTAATAGAGCCGGCAGGGAAGCCTATGCCCATCGAAACATTAGAAAACAAGGTGCTAGCCGTGGGTATGTTTTCTAGTGTCTTGATTACAACTGGTTAATAATAATAGTGGTATAAGTAATTAAAGCTTTTGTGAATAATTTACTATCTTCATCAATTCCAACAGATATATCAATATGGTTGCATCAGATGGTGAAAGGGTATCAAGACTCCAAAGGTGCTCCACTACCAAATGCACACCTGATGGGCCTTTTTCAAAGACTATGCAAATTACTGTATTTTAGAATAAAACCTGTTTTCGTTTTTGATGGGGCTTATCCAGAATTGAAGAAAGAAACTATTGTAAGTTCATTAACTAGTTTCAACTCATGCTTTAAAATTACTTACTACACATTAAACATCTCTAAAAATATGTTTGTTAATTTATTTGAGGAAACTATAATGTAAAATTAATTTAATGTTCAGTTTATTTCATGTGATCTGAGTTGATTCATCTTTCTCATTTCAGGCTAAGCGTCAAGATAATAAATCCAAATATAATTCAGAGTCAGAACGGCTTAAAAGGGAATTGGCCCTTTTGTTAAGGAAAAAAACAGCAGTAAGCTGCTTGTTAGGAAAACAAATATCTCCAAAGAAAAGTGGTACTGTTGGAGTTGAGGATGATTTATTTAAACTACCAGCTTTGCCAAAGAAAGAAGAAAGTGAATCAGAGTAAGAAATTACTTTGAAGCTTTTAAGTATATTAGTATTTAGGTTTGTTTTTTTTTATAGCTTTTTATATAGCATAGAGGATCCCTTTGCTAGGCAAAAGCCTAGCAGTAGGATCTCCTCTATGCTATATCATAAGCTATAAAAAAAAACAAATTTAGAGAACATTATTAAAGTTTTTTTTTCCTGTTACTATTATCTAATTTTCGAATTTTATATGTGATCTACCAATTATAAGGGAAATGTATGCTTTTGTATCAATCCAGATATTAAAATTTTTTATTAGGTCAGAAGATGAGCAAAACTCTAGTGGATCCATTGTGGATTTGCACAGTGTAGATATTCAATCAGACACTTTCAAAAATTTGCCAACTAAAGACAAATATGACTTACTCATAGAATTAAAAGAAACAAGAAAAATGAACTCGTGGGGTAGGCTGCATGAATTACCTAAACAGAGTGATAACTTTTCAGATTTTCAGGTAAGTTTCTATCAAACAATAATAAACTCCTAGATAAATTCTATTGTGCTCATACCAATGTTTATTTTAGATGCAAAGGTTACTAAAGCGAAGGAAAGTGCAGGAATGCTTAGAGCAGACTGAAAAGGAAATGGGTCATAGTGGTATGTCTCTGAATGACCTAGAATCATTATTAAATGAAGAAGGGATTGAAACAAATGTAGAGAAATTACCTAGTCGGCGTATAGCTTCTAATAATACGACACGTTTTTTACTTATAAATGACGTGAAAAAAGCTTTGGCCGAAGCAAAACAGCGAGAAGAAGCAGCAAATAAGCCTAGCACTAGTCAAGAGGAAGACAAATCAACCATAGAGAAAGTGACATCACCAAAAATTGATGAGTTAGAGGATGATTTGCAAAAAGCCATAAAAATGTCCTTAGAATGTACTGACGGTCACACTGACACCAGCGTCTGCGCATCTAAAACAGATGATTCATGGACTTCATGCATGACAGATACAGATTATTCAAATGATTCTGTAGATGAAGATTCTAGTGATAATTATATAGAACAACCAGATATGTCTTCAGCAAAAGCTTACATAATGCAATATAGTGATTATACAAAGCAGGCAATTGAGAAGATGATTCATAAAAAAAGTAGGAGTGATAATAAAAAACTAAATCTACCAACAGTGAATGATGTTCTTGAAGAAATCCAAAAAGATAAATCCGTTATTGTCGATAAGCTAGAAATTTCGTCTAGTGACGATGATAGTATCCTAAATGAAGATGTCACAGAGAGCAAAAATATTGAAGTACAATCCACAGTTGATCAAGATATTGATGATAAAATTGACACCACTCAGGCATCAGTTGTTTGTGTTGAAAATCCTATACCAGATGTCATTTGTCTCGATACAAGCACAGACGAAACAATCAATAAGACAGATCATGAAAGTACTTATGATAACATAAAAACAGAATACTCAAATTCTAGTGATGATGAGTTCGAAGACGTTCCTGACATTCAGATTGAACCAGATAAACCAGTTGTTGAACTTAACTTGAAAATGGGTGACGCTCCTGAAGACGATATATTTGCGGATATTTTCGATAATACAAAAAATATAAAGACTATTCCAAACGATGTAGTGGAAAAAGTATCTAAGTCCTCTGAAAGTATTTCTGTAGCTGATGAATCAAAACCAGCCCCAAAAATAAAAGAGGAAAACAAGTTACTACATCCAAAATCATTTGATAAAGCGATTATAGAAATAGAAGATTCTCCTGACAGAGATTCGGCAACAATCAAACAGGGTAAGAATGACGAAACTAGTGTATCAGCAAATGATAAAAAAGGCTATGAAGTTCAGGGAAATATTAATGAAACAGTGAGAGAAGAGAATGCAGTCATGCCTACCACTAATGAAGAGGTAAATAAGCCCTTTCTTCCACCCAAAGAAATCATGACTACAGAAAAACTCCACACTCTTGTGGAACAAATGCAGAATGAAGAGCAGACCTTACTTCAAGAGAAAGGTCGACTAGATCGCGTGGGTCGGAACATAACCGAACAAATGACGAAAGAAGCTCAAGAACTGCTCCAAATATTCGGCATTCCTTACATAGTAGCGCCAATGGAGGCCGAAGCCCAGTGCGCCTTTCTTGAAAACGCAAAGTTAACAGATGGTACAATTACCGATGATAGTGATATATGGCTCTTTGGCGGCAGAACTGTTTACAAAAACTTTTTCAATCAAAAGAAACATGTTCTACAATTCCTAGCTGATAGAATTGAAAAGTCTTTTAGTTAGTATCCATTCGTTAACTATTCTGTTTTGCTGTGAAAATGTTTTGACTCAAAACACTTTGATTGCAGATTTGAGCCGGGAACAGCTGGTTTTACTGGCGTTATTAGTAGGCAGCGACTATACGACAGGTGTTAATGGAGTGGGCCCAGTAACTGCATTGGAAATCCTTGCTTCATTCCCTTTCAACAAGAAGCAGTTACTAAATGACACCTCGAAACAAGCCCGATATGCGCAAATTATAACTGGATTGCAAGAGTTTAAAAAATGGGTGAAGACTGGAAAGAGAACTGATAACACTTCACTCAAGAAAAAGTTGAAAAATGTCGAAATTAGCGGAGACTTTCCAAGCATAAGGGTGAGTATTATTTTATATTCAAATCATTTTGGCACAAGTAAATTATCGTGTAATTCCTTTTTTTATATAATGGAAACTAAAAAAAGAAAACTTTATTTTAGTGATTATTGTTATATTTAAAGTATTAAGTCAAAAGAAACTGATAACTGTTTGTACACAGTAGTCCCTAACAGTTTGTAAAATACTCTTAAGCTATGTTCAAAAATAATGTTACGTGTTAAGTAATATGTTTTTATAATATTTCGCTTTTAGGTCGTCCAAGCATACTTAGAACCAAACATCGATAAAAATGAGGCAAAATTTTCATGGGGCGATCTTGACATCACAATTTTACGAGACTACACAAAAGCTAAATTCGGCTGGTCTCAGAACAAACTGGACGAAATAATTACACCAGTTCTAAAGCGAATGCAAGATCGAAAGAGCCAAAAGACCTTGCAGGACTATTTTAAAAAGAAAGTTGAAGTTTCCTCTCTGGAACATCAGATGAGTAAGAGAGTCAAGGCTGCAGTGCAAAGAATGGACCCCGAAAGATATTTAGAACATCAGTTTGAAGAACAAGACGTGAATAAGAAAGCAAGTAAACTCAAAGGTGATGGGAAACCCGGTAAGCGCACAAAAGCTGCAATAGCTGGAACTTCAGGAGTTAAAAGAAAGAAAAACGAAGAGGAAGCAGTTCTTGGTGAACAATGCGTAAAAGTCTTAACAAAGATAGATGACGGCGAATCAGTTATAGACATACACATTCCCAAGACCGACAGGTATCAAGAAATAATACCGCAAAGAGAGAAGCACAAACAAATGATGTTACAGAACAAATTGAAAGCTATTGAAATTTTCCGTAAAACAAAGATAGATCCCAAAAAGAAGGCTACCAAAAGGAAGCCACTTCAGCCCAAAAAGAAAGCCGATCTCTCCGAAAGTGATAGTGATTAATTTTAGTTAAAACATGAGATAAGCGGTTACCATGTCCTAAAGGCGCCAACCTTTCCATAAGTGTCACTGTCTTGTTAAGTGTGAGTTTGTGTACTAGCTGCGTGAGGGACGAACGGTCCCGTTGCCAAGCAATTCAATGTGGAGTTCTGGAAATATGCATGGCAATAGCAGAACACTACTGAAAGCAGTGCCATTTGGCTGGGAACTTCTTTTCAGTGGGGTATGGCTTCGGTTCCTCAATTTTTTTACAGAAAATCCTTTCTTCGGCTGCTCGGTTACCAACAACCAGGGATCACGTGTAGGTAGGGAATCGAGGGTCAAGGACCGGACGTAACGTAACGTTAGTACTACAGTTTTATCCAGATCGTAAATGGTGATCTCTTCTTTCTATACTTACCAAACATATTTTTTATTTTGCAATTAGAGTTATATATGCAATAATTTGGACTTTTCAGTCTTTAACATTTTTGTCAAAGAGTATAAATAAAAATAACCGGTAAAATAAGTCACTTTATTGTTTTCCAACTGTAATCAGCTAAGTGTAACTTTAAAGTGTAGTATAACTTTAAAACATGTTACTTAATAATATAAAAGAAAGTTATGGAAATGCGTAATTACAGTTGCGAAATATACGCACACGTATATGTAAATTATATAAACAATCAGTAAATAGTTAGGTACTACATCTATTTATTAAAGTAAAATTAATTTATGATTAATAAATATATGTGTAGGAAAATTGACCCATTAGCTTCAACGTATATAATAATCGGGTTTGTTTAAAATTTATTCCTATCACGTTAGCATGAAACATAATTTGGTAAATTGACAAGATACAAAATTTATAATGGACTAGACAGGCCTGCTTCCTTTATCAGTACACAGTGACCAAACAAGGAAGTACCATGTCTTTATTTCTCCGCGTTACCGCATACTATTGAGTCGTAATTTCCACTGAGCGAATATAATTTTATTTCCCCGCGAATGCATTCAATAAAAAATCTTTAAGGTTTCCATTCACAAAGAACTTATGTACAACTAACGTCTAACAATTAAATTATCTGCTAAGAAACAAATAAACTGCCGTTTGTGAAACGTTGCATTAGATTCCGATAATATTATCTCACGATACAAAGTCTAACACTATAATCACAATCACACTGTAGAGCGGTCTGTTGTCACAAAACTCGTTGGAATCGCATAACCTAGTATCTGAAGTATCCAGGTAAAGCAAATGTTTCCCAAACAATGCAACACAAACTCCACCTTATCAGGACTAGCCAAGTGTGACTTTCGTTTGATAAAGGGGAATATGCCTAGGTTGATTCCATTAGTAATCTCATAAATATACCAATTTTGTACATGATCGATGCATGGACAATTCTACGTAAATTAGCCTAGTACCAAACTAAGCAAAGGTTGTACTATGGGAACTAGATGATGGTAAATACCTGAAAACTCGTTTCTTAAGTGAAAATAGTTTCACTTGGGTTGAATAAGTTCATTCTATAAATTCCTCTCAGGATAATTTTGTTTAAACTTTTTATATATTCATGGTTTACATCAACTTCTGGTTGACAGTAAAAAGTGCATTTTTTTCTTATACAGCTTCCGCATCACCCACATTAGTATTGAAAGACCCGGTCCAGCTTAGCTTAGATAAAATCATGATTTTTGCTCAATTCACCAACTCATATCCTGCCAATAATTGATTGTTTTATGATACACTTAGCCCTTGCAAGAACAGCGAGCCTTAACAGTGTAGCTCAATCATAAAAGCAGACGCGTGAGATCTTCACTTTATTTTTTTACTAGAATTATTAAAATACCCAATTATTTGCCTACACGACTTTTTATATCTACAACGTAATAAATAATAATATAATCGGTTACATATACTTAGTAAGTTCATCCATTCTTTCATTCTCTTAAAATGTTCGCGATAAGGTTCTTTCTCTAAGCTCCCATTTATTTTTATACCAAAATTCATCAAAATCGGTCCAGCGTTTTACTTTGTAAAACGTGGCAGACAGACAGAGTATCGCGTTTATAATGTCAGTATGAATAAACTGAATCTACACTTGGCATGGACACGAGCCTTTAAAGCGGGTTTAATCAACCTTGACAACGCTATAAATCTTCCTGACGAACCAGAAGCAAGCCATGAATCCGATAGTGCCTGTGAGGAGGAAGAAGAGGAATACCATGATGAGGGTATAGCCGAAGTAGAGGAAGGTGGATGCGGCGTCTTCGATGTTGAGTTTGGTGACGAAGTAGTGGCAGCAGTATATGAAGAGGTAGCCGGCGGTGGATCCCGAGCTGAGGAAGGCGCGCCACCACCAGTGGTAGTCTTCAGCGCACAGGTGGAAGTAGCAGAGGAGGATGGTGGTCTCCGAACACGTGATTACGAGGATCACGAATACCAGGAACAGGAAACCGAACATGTAGTACATCTGAAAGCAAATAGCATCTTCTTAATGTTTTCGAGAGCGCTTTCATGTCATAGTGGTTTGAGTAGTTGCCTGAATTATCAATACTGCGAATAAACACACCACAAGTCACCACCACAAAAACATCGGCGGCGGTTGGCACCAAAATATAACTCGTATCGTTTAACAAGGAGTGTTGTTATATGTTGAAGGATTGAGATTTAATAATTCTTATTTAATCTGAAAAAATAATTACAATCCTATGTTGATCAGTCAGAGACCTGACAGACAGTGTGTGTTTAGTGGCCACAGTTATTCAAAATTATACGTATTTTATGAAAACTTAAGTAAAAAACGCACAAACAAAAGCTGATGTTATTTCATCCCTCATTCAAGACCCCTTGTGGAAGGCACGATGTTTGCATGTTTATAAACTGTATCTTCGGGTTGAACCCAATCTTATACTTATTGGTATTAGTATGAGAGCCATATTCGGCCATACCTGGCTAGACCAGAGCGAGTTCAGGATGAAGAAGAGCTGTATGAAGATACAACCGAAGGGCAACACACCACCCATCACAATGCCGGGCACGGGTTGTGTGTACAGCGACTGTTCAGGAATCTGGCGCGGAATCTGGTTTGTGCGTACAGGGTGCTCCAAGATCTGGGAAACAAGACAATAATATTCCATGTGGATCGAAGGATAAATTTTTTATACAACCTTGTTTTATAGAAAACAACACAACAGAAAATGTTCCAGAACCACATTGTCGTTATAATGTTAAGTATAGTGACTATCGCTCTGTGGCATAGACCAAAATTAAGCAGTTTATGTTATAGTAACTAACTAGGCTATTTACTTATATACATATATACATAGGACACCCAAGACTTGGGTACAAATAATCGTGTTTATCACATAAATGTCTGCCCTCAGCTGAAATCGTACTCGCGACCTCAAGATTCGTAGTCAGGAGCTCTAACCAATATACCAGACGGTCGTCAATATAATAATCTATATAAAAATGACGTGTCACGTTGTTTGTCCGCGATGGGATCCTCAACTACTAAACCGATTACAATCAAATTTGCACACCATGTGCAGTTTGATCCAACTTAATTAGGGTGCTTAAATCACAATTGGACCCGATAGGTGGCGCTGCGATCGTGTTTCAAGAAGTTTAACTTTTTCACCCGGGCGAAGCTGGGCGGGACAGCTAGAACATATACATAAGTAAACGAATATGGTCAAGGTCAGTTACCCTCTTCCTAAACCCGAAGTATGCTCCGATGAATGTGAGAGGCACGGAGACCCCGAACCATAGAGCGAGCAGGGCCACCAGCGTGGAGAACGGCACCGACGCCGAGGAGCCCTTCACCAGCAGCACCACGTTCAGTATGAAGAACAGGGAGAATACCACTCTGCAACGAAACGTTTGTGAATATTGAGTACCTCAGGTGGGACAGTTGCTCAAAGATATGATAG
Organism: Drepana arcuata; assembly: GCA_016069955.1. Taxonomy (NCBI): domain Eukaryota; kingdom Metazoa; phylum Arthropoda; class Insecta; order Lepidoptera; family Drepanidae; genus Drepana; species Drepana arcuata. The sequence goes on along the minus strand of JACCPG010005056.1, from coordinate 47,140 downwards.
GAGACCAAAAAATACATAACCTGACAAATTTTTGACGTTACTTTCCAAAAAAAAAACCTGCTGTACCGATAAAGTTACGTTTGATAATGTGGGCATTATGTTATCTTTGGAAATATTTGTTTTATTGCATCTTCATGTACCTAGATATATTCACAATAGCCAGTAATGTCTAGAAGATAGCTGTAGGTTTTTGAATTTCTTCTAAAATGTGCGCGTATACATATGTATGTGTGTGTGTGTGTGTATATATAAATCCTTTCGGGGACCCTCGTGGCGAGACAGAGCACTTTGCGCCGGAGATGTAAGTGCCTTCTGAATTTCTTCTCAAGCCTATGCAGGCTTCCTCTCGATGTTTTCCTTCACCGTAAAGCTCGCGGTGTGACCAATCACTGTACATAAGTTCAGCTAAACTCATTGGTACAGACGGGATTCGAACTCGCAATCTTTCTGTTGCAGGTGACTACTTGAACCACTGGGCCACCACGGCTTTTTGTAATACAGAAAATAATAATAACACTCCTTATATCATAATGTACAATCAAATTATTTGTTTTAAAGCTCAACAAAAGTAACATCAAAAATACATTAAAGGTAACATGCTGATAAATCGTTATCAACAACCAACTACCTACTTTATAAGTGCTATATTGATTAAAGATTTGTTCATTCATTTTGTATCCAGTTTATGTTTTGCTAAAAAAACCTGTGCTCCTTATTTCCTTATCCATATCTGTTAGATTGAGGTCAAACCCTTAGCACCTGTGACATTGAGATTTTTAACTCAAGTAGGTAATTAATTATCACACGACGGTCTTTACGATTCACGAAGTTCACGCTACTAACGTGCGTGTAAATAATAGCGTCAGTTCAGTGGCGTACCTAGGTAACCAAAGGCCCTGGGTTAGAATATAAACTAGGCCCCTAACTAAACTATTTAAAATCGTTTGTTTCGTATTCGTCGTCCGAATTCGGGCTGAGCTTGGGGACCCCTGGGCATTGGCCCGTCACGACTCCGGTAGCTACGCCACTGCGTCAGTTACAGTCAGTTAGTACATATATTATACGTTATCGTGCCTAGAAGAGGTTAGCGAGGTAGAGAGGATAGAAATGGATTCAGTCTGGGGGTGGGATATCCTTACTAATATTATAAATGTGAATGTAAGTTTGTTTGTTACGCTTTCACGTAAAAACTACTTAACCGATCGTCATAAAACTTTGTACACATATTCTCGGAGGTATACATAGGATACTTTTTGTTGAAAAAAAATATTTTTTTACGAAAGGTAAAAAAGCTGTCTACGCCGAAGAAGTCGCGGGCACAGCTAGTACATATAATAAGTGCATGTTCTCACCCCGGGCACACCATGGAGGTGAGCAGGATGTTGCTCTTCCAGCGGCGGCCGCCGAAGCTCTTGTAGATGCGCGCGCTGACGTAGCCGGCGGCGGCGCCCAGCAGCACCCAGGCGACCAGCGCGCACGTCATCAGCGCGCCGCGGTTGGCCGGCGACAGGAAGCCGAGACACGCGAACGCCAACGTCACCAGCGTCATCCCGAACACCTGACCAACGCACGGGTATAATACTGGCGTTCAGACAATTATCATCAACGTTTTTGCATTGTCTCTCGTAGTACTTTTGCTTCTTAGCCGGGCAATGGCGAGACCTAGGCCTCCAGCCAGATCACCAACGTTATAGTCAAATTATATTTACAGGCAGTCGTGTCCTAGAAGCCTTTTTTACCAGAGTTGTATTTAGGGGTAACGCCGAGCACCTAGCGAATACAATGGAATTATACTGTTCCAGGTCACCCTCTTTTCACAGGAGAAACACATAGGTGCCAACGAGACAGACTACCGGGGTTTGAACGGACAATTTTATAAGTATGATCCTAGTCAGATCCTGTCAGTCCTGATCAGAGTCTATTAATTGTAGTGTGCGTGTGCACTCATAGATAATCAGTGTGTACCGATAATACTCAAACATGAGGGGAAGGTTGCACACTTACACTATAAGCTATAGGGAAGAATAGTGGGGCGCGTCTTTGTGGATGGCACTATATGTATGTAGGTAAGTATGTCCCTTACCAAATACGGTTATTATGCCTAAAGTATATTATAGTAAGTACCCTTCGTTTATAGTCGTTTATAATCGGTTACACTAACTTGTAGTGTTATCAATCAGTTAATGATTAAGATAAGATTGGATTGCGTTTTTAATAACAACACTGATTTATATTTTTTGTGTAGCATATATCTTTAGTTACTTTGTGTGTGATAATTATTTAAGTGTCATATTTTTGCATACGTATGTTTACATCACGCCGAGTACCACATTGGACCGACAAAAACAATAAATAGAGCGTCGTTCTTTTATCACGGTTTTACACGCTTTAAATTAGATTTTACTGGCAATATTTTTCTGGAATCACATCACACATACCTATGTGTAATCTATCTCTATGTCGAATTTCATCCAATTCTGTCCAGCCTCTGGCGTGGTTGAGTAACAAACACCCTTACAAACTATAGAATTTGTAACATTAGTAGAACAAGCATAAATTTAACACTAATGTGGATGCTTTGTAAATGTTAGACATAGAATTGGACCAAGCAATACCTCAGGCAGATATACATCTGGTTAACTCGCGCGTAACCAGATGTCGGGACTTACCTCCGTCCTATTTTTCACATTGCAACCTTTCAAATATAGTGGGTACATTAGGTTGCCACTAACCTGAGATCCAGACCCCAGGAACACAGCGAGGAGCATACCGCGGCGCGGAGGGCGGAACACATCACCGTGGACAAGCTTCCAGCCAAACTCTTCCTGTTACAATAGAGAAACAACATCTAATATATGTTATAAAATATATCCTGTGTGTCAATCAACATACTAATATATTTCTGTGCCAAATTCCATCCATTCACGTAAAAACTACGTGAAAAGATACAAACATCTTTACACAGTTTCACATTTATAATGAACTGGCTGTGGCCCGCGGTGCTACAAGCGTAAAAATCGATTTCATTATGTAGTATTATTTTATCTGTAATTATTTTCGGTACATACATACATATATATATCATCACGCCAAGTCCCTAACGGGGTAGACAGAGTATAGAACGCCAGTTGTCTCTAGACTTACATACCTCTTTCGCTTCGTCCACATTCATCAGTCTCTTCCTACACGCTCGTCGGTTTTCGGTACAAAACTTATCATATGTGTTAATCCAGTTGATAATCTATATTTATACCAAATTTCATCCACTCAGCCGTTCTGCCGTGATTGAGTCACAAACATTAACATACTCACACATTTTCACATCTATACCTAATATTAGTAGGCAGTAGGATGTAAGAATGAACGTGAAAAGAAACAACACGAGCCCCGTCTTAAAGATGAAGTCCAGCATTCGATTCAGCCAGAAGTGAGTTAATAATCTAAAACTATTTTGTTAACCTTACAAGTCTCCGCTTCGTTGTCACGTTCGTGCTCACAAGGCCTATTACAACATTGTTTGGCCGTCGCGAATACATGCAAACAATACATCGACATACAGTTACGATGTCGGGATTTCTTCGGATACTTCTTTTTAACACAATTTAAGATTTCAATTATCCACTTCTATTTCATTAAAGGACATTGAAGAAATTAAAATTAGTCTTTAATAAAATAAGATAGTGCCCCTCGGCCTTCTCTTAAATGTCCCAAGTTCGATCCCCGTTCACAAGAAATTATAGTGAGAGTCGGTATATATACATATACATATGTAGTTGATGAAGACAGAAGACCACATTCCAACTACCTAAATCAAATGAATCGTATACTCAAGATGGGAACGTCAAGAGTACTCGAATCTGGCGAGCATGTATCAAGAACCAATGGATTTGGATCAAGCGAAAGAGCTCCCTGTGGCTACCCCTTAAAACGCGGCATGGCGATATGAATATAAAAATATTACCTGAGCATCTTCCCCGCATTCCATCTGATTGTATCTCGCTATGTCTTTGTGCAGCGTCCTCAGCAGTATCATGGCGACCATACCACTTAGGAACAGCACTATCACCAAGGAGTTCAATATCGAGAACCACTGGATATTCGTCTGTGGCATCGACTCGAGGATATAGTCCCATCTCGAGGACCATTTGATGACGTTGTTCTTGATGTACGTCACTTTGTAAGTGTATGTGACGCTGAACGTTTGGTCCGAGTCCAAGTGGAAAGGTACTTCTAGGGGCGTGCGCGAGTTGCAGTCGAGGTTGTCGGGGCTCGGGTGCTTGATGCTGGCCGGCTTGATCTGCGGAATTAAGATACCACTTTGTGCAAATAAATAAAATAAAATCGATACACCGGTGATATAAACCGGTTCAGCACTCATAAAAACACTTGCTGTATTGCGCGGTTTAAACGCCGTTGAATTCCATTAATATATACATCTCATAGACACCCTGTCTATAAGATGTATATTAAATAAGCCTTAAAAAATATAACAGTTGTCTTTTAGAAGCTATAGGGTATTTCGAATGTATTATCAAGATAATAAAATAAATAGTTCCGAAGATAAAGTGTCAACATTACTAACGGGAATAAATTATACTCACTTCAAAACATGATTTAAGGTATTTAAAAAAAAATTAATCACATAATAAGATTTACTTAGATTTTACATTATAGTACATCTGTATGTGTAAATAATGCAATATATTTTTGAACTTTAAACGTCAGTTGAATTTTTTTATTTGTTTTCTTTTATTGTGCCCAGTCACATATTTGCGCAACTGTTCACTATTTTAAAGCCTCTATGTACCTACATACATATATAACGCTCCGCTCTCTAGGGAAGCAGCGTGACTATGGCACATATTCCTCATTAAAGAGCTATCTAATGGAAAAATATTTTTTAAATCACTATAGTTCTTGAGATCAGCACGTTCAAGAAACAAACTATTCAGAATAATAATAATAATTATATATGAATCCCAATAATACATTTCAATGCATTTTTGGTGCTTAGCACGCTAAGCTTGCTTCTTGAAACAGGATATTTAGTCTCGTACAAATAGCATCAAGCACCCATATTCACATTACAAGATACATATTTTATGAATATTTACATATATACATATTCAAAAATACACGTGTCTTTATTAAAATAAAATATTCTTAACTATTTATCAATTCGTCCGTTCGTACGGAAGCAAACTTACTGTATTCATTTATGTATGTTCATTTTCGTTTCTAAAACAGACTGTAATACGAATTTTGACAACACATTTATCCGTAAACAGCTACTAAATCCCACGTATTTTAAAAGATTTTTTTATCTCGCCTTGTTTGTTCTTTGGGTCAAACTTAATATAATTTTATAGTATCTTCGGTATATTCGGTGGACCCTCCACAAGGGTACCCACACACTCACTTTTCGCCGGAGATATTTTTAAGGTGCCAACGTGACAGATGGCGAGTCCAAAGTGATAGTATCTCTATGCCAAATTTAATGCAATTTCCATCTGTAGTTTTTACGTATTAGAAGAATAAACATGCTCAACTTTCGCATAATATTAGCATGATAGATCACATCCTAAAGATTAGGTTAGTGTCACGATTGGCTTAATTATTATTTTCAACCAATTACAAATGAGCCATAAAATTATAATCGTTGAACTAAACAACTACGACTAAGATAAGGGTTTGAATTTCCTGCCCTTAGTAGCGCACTTCCAGGGCAATAAACTCATTGCTTGCGTATAAGGTAATTTCAAGTTTATTAAAAAATATTGTAGTTGTATCTACAATATGTTTTTTTAATTACCCATACCCATACGCCCCATACTCAAATTTGAGTATAGGGCGAGCGGTTTTGTTGCAAAAGAAATCTGGAATAGGATATATCCTAGGTTTTAATAGATTTAAACATGGCCTTATGGATAAACCTCCCTCCTCTCTTTCCACTCGCCGCAATCGTGCGCTACTTCCGACCAATCACTTTCTTTACCATAGATACAATTTTAGCCACCAACATCCACCATGCATCGCAAAGAAAGTTAACTTACCTTGGCTGATATAATACGGCCGCCATTTTCCTTGAATCCAACACCCCAGTCCTCCTCCCCGCCGCTGTGGTACGTGATCTCAATGTCCACGTGGTTGAATATGTAATAGGGGCCGGGCTTGCTCGACTGTACGTTTACTATTGGCGCGCAGGTGTCCTGAAAGTCACTGTTAGTTAGCTGAGGTCACAATATAATGTTATAACTTATTGTTCTTTACATGGAACATGAAACTATACAATAATGCCTGCAGTCGTTTTTGAGTCCGTATGTATGCGTATGTATCTGTGTATGTGTGTCTATATCAAAAAATGATATGTATATTTATTATCTATTGATTTAAATATAACTATCATTTTTTTATATTATACACAGTAATTGTGCCAACTCAAAGCATTCAATAATATATTATAGTAAATACAGTGGTTTTACAAAGGTTGAAGATTCGATCCCCACCATCTATTTATTCGCTATTTATATTAGTTTCCTGTACGTACATACACAATATGTATCAAAGTATATATTTACTTCTAAATTCAAGTGCAGGTAGTTAGTTATCAGTCGCTGACACCTATTATATAGATAAACCCAATTTTAGGGTCACCTGCATTTCTTTTATTATTATTACTTGTTATAATCTACACAGCTCCAACTATTCAGAACCACAAATAAGCTCGGTATTATTAAGGAGTACTAAGTTTAATTAATGACCATTATTTCCTTATCAAGAAATTGGAAACAAATTGCCATTATATGGAAGTTGGAATTTATGTCAGCAAATGCTTTAGAATGAATGGAATGGAATGTCACTGAGGATGTTTCACTATGAGTACTAGTTTCAATATAGAAAGTACCATCTACGAAGATGCGCCCCACGCAATTTCTAGTCGAGGGGGTCGCCGTATGTGGGGAGTAAGACCCGACTATTAATTGTAGTGTGTGTGTGCACACATAGGTAATCAGTTTTTACCGATAATACTCGAACATTAGTGAAAGGTTGCACACTTACATTATAAACTATGAGGAAGAATATTGAGGCACATCTTCGTGGATGGCACTATCTATACAGTCTAACTATATTTAAGCAATAACAGACTAAATACTGAATCCATATGAACCCAAAGAGATCTGTAGGCATAGAGTAACAGTGCTCTATTCTCTTAGCCTACCTTAAGATGTATACTCTATGATATGTACAACAGACAACATAAGAAATATCATTCATACGCACTAAATAAACTACCTCTGTCACTTACAACTTTAGCCTTCAATTCTCAGTACTAAGTACTGTAGTCTACACAAGACATTATCTTAAAGACAAATTATGAAATAGCCTACCCCATATAGTTATGCTAATAAGTCCAGATAATCAGTACTATGTTAAGTTTATTAAATCATTCAACAATACAGATGACTTAATTCATTCTATTCATGTCTTAGAAGCAATTTGGCTTAAAAATATGCATATGCTACTTACTATACACTAACATATGTGTAGTTAAGATAAATTTGTTGGGTAGGTAGTTGTAATATTTTTTCATACATATATTTGCTATGAATAGATATTAAATTTGTGTTTATATAAGTTATCTGGTTAGTTATATAGAGAATTATTACAATACAAGTGTCATAGTGAAGCAATGTCTTCAAAAATTCAGCAATGGCTATTGCTCTGACATAACATTGTTCTATCATCAAAATATTATTATTACATTATATACATACATATCATATCGCCGAGTCCTTAATGGGGTAGGCAGAGAGAATGAGTGCCAGTTCTCTCTAGACTTGCTACTCTTTCGCTTCATCCACATTCATCAGTCTCTTCATAAATGTTCATGTCTTTCAAGTACACTGAATTTCCTGTCTTTATATGTTTTTAAATATTGTAACTATGCATACATGAATTCTAAAGTATCTTATGTAAAAAATTATAATAATGGGCTGACCCCAATCACCGTGGGATGGACGCAATATGTGCATAAAGGCAACTCACCATGTCTCTGCGCACCTGGCAACCCATGGGGAAACCAGTACTGCAGAAGGTCTTGCCACCCTCACTGACCAGGTAGCACCATGTCACTGGCATGTTGTCCAGGATCCAATGGTGCTGATAATACATAGCCATACCCATCTTTAATAGATTCAGCTTCTTAATTGATTCAGTATCTGAGCCTTTGTAGTCCTTAGTACAAACAGCTTTACATTCCACATTCTCTAGGAAATTTAGCTTATAAGGACTGGGTCGTATTCTTTCACCAAATACCACTTGGCCAAGGTTTTCTACGGGCGATTGACTCTCATCTGTAGTACAGAAGTCAAAGTGATGATACTCAAATGGTATCACTGAATCTTCAGAGTTCAATCTGTTCACATACAGTGGGATTTCGGTCTGTAACAAAATAAAATGTTATATGCATTGATTGTTACACAGAAAACTTGATTTCATTTATTAATTGTTATCTGTGGACACTGTTTGTCTATGTACATACATACATATAATCACGCCAAGTCCCTAATGGGGTAGGCAGAGAGTATAGAGCGCCAGTTTTAATATATTTTTGATTTCTATGCAAGCGTGTTTGTGTTTCTATATAAAACAAAATATTCATTCACTCAGCTTCAATATGCTAGGTTTAGGTGTATTAACACCACTTTTTCCAGAAAAAATATATTATAAGATAAGACTATCACCAACTTTTCACACATCTTAAAATATCTATCTATTCGGCTTTAGCAGGTTTCCTTACAATGTTTTCCTTAAATATAAATCATTAAATACTGTTGTATACACTTAATGTATCAAAAAATAATAAAACCTGCACACATGTATGTGCTGTAATGTACGATATAATAGTATATTGCTATTATCGGAGCCTTTTAGGCTGTTGCGTTGTGGCCACTAAAATGTTACCACGATATAGTTTTCGGCGTTAAGGTAGTGTGCCCAGAGCGAGAGTGATAACCTGATGATACAGTTTGAAACGAGGAATACTTACTTTACACGATTTCCCACTGTCTTCACTAGCTTTACAATAGTTCACAGGAGCTAAGCCGGGCAAGTAAAATGCCCTAATCGGCGTTATAAGTAGCAATGCGCAAACCACATAGCACGGCATCGTCAACAGCGACATGTTGAGATTTTATATAGCACTATTTCACTTCCTTTTTGCGACCACTAGTATCACAAAATATGAATATAAGACACCGAAATCGACATAATCCGAATAAAATTTGTTATCCAGAAACAAATTTCTAGGATATTCGTATTTTTATTTGATGGATATCGTCCTTCTTCGCACAAGGAAACGTCACCATCTGAAGCACAGAATAAACATAAAATAAATACGCTGCATGCTTGTCACCGTAACAGCCGTCATTCTGTTGCAGATCTTTTTCTTTGATATAGGTCCTTAGATCCCTAGAAAGATTATTTGGTTTTTAGATGTGTCACCATTTTCAATATTTTTTCTACATTTGCTTAACAAATGCTTTGCTAAATAATAATAAAAAAAAAATTTAAATCAAATGATTATTGTCAAGCTTAGAGTTTGTGAGCCAATATTTTAATGCATTTTTTATTAATATTAGTATCATAGTAATACTTAACTAGCTGTATCCTGTAATAGTAATATTACTTAACTAGCTTTATCCACTCTCCTGTGTGCCTTGAGAAGCGCTATAATCTTAAACACATGACTTTTTTTTATACAACTAGAGTGGCAAACAAGCATACGGGGCCACCTGATGGAAAACGGTTACCGCAGCCTATTTACGCTTGCAATACCGAAGTATCACTTGCGCGTTGCCACTCTGTGTTCGGAGAGTTATACTGTGTTGGCCACACAATGGGACTAATCCCTCTGCTGCCAACACAATATAACAATCCTCCCCCCTCCCCAAGGAGCTCATGGAAACCTTATTCACAGCGTAGGAACACAACACAAAAAATTGTGTTATTTGGCTACGGACTTCTATAAGGTGGAGGTCCTGCCCCAGTCGGGCAGCTCCAAATTCGGACGGGAAAGCCGCTATGCCCTACCTCTCTTAAACACCACCTCACATCGACATTTCTCATTTTTACGAAAAAAATTGATGAGCTTAATCGAACAACAATTTGTTATTTATTGTTCTGTCTACTCCAGACTATTATAATAAAACTAATCATGAACATACATATAAACATACCTTACATTTTACCTTACTAATACAGTTTACTGTTTAAAAAAATCTGCTTATATATATATAAAAAAAAAACATTTTTTAATGAAATACAAAACTTTATTTCAAGATCATAATAATTCCGATATTAACATTAACGAATAAGTAGTGGTCTATAATTGGCGTGGCAGCTGAATCCGTCGCAGCATGTTTTTTTCTTCGTCGACCAAGTAGCTTGTGTCCTTATCTAGAGGGAGGCCTCTAGCAAATGCTGAGATGAGGCCAAGCGCAGGGGCTGGCCGGTCAGTGGGCACCATGTGGCCGGCTCCTCTAACCATGACTTCGGTCAAATTGCCAGCAGTCTTATAGTATCTAGAAACAAAAAAAATACATATTGTATACAACTTGTGAAAACAATATTTATATTTCCAGTTACTATTAAATTAAAACAGATAAAAAAACAGGGTCTCGCTATAGGGAATCTATGTTCAATATTTGTTGTACAGGAAATAGTATGGGCAGTATACTATTAAAAAGGTAGGTAAGTTAGGCCCACAGGGGGTGCCCTTAGCTGTGTTGCTTAGCACTAAAATGCCTGGCTGAAGGCCTAGGTCACGCCATTGACCGGTTAAGTAGCAAAAGTTAGAGACAATACAAAAAAAAATAGGCAAATTAAAAATGCAAAAAAACTGAAAAATCTATGCATCTTCAATTTTACTGTTTTTATGAACGTTTTGTTTCATCTAGCTACCTACCTACTGCTATTAGAGGGAAGAGGGTTTAATTAAGTTATATGAAATTTTAATTTTATTCTGATAAACCTGTTTTATTTATATATAACACTTACCCAGCCAAACCGCCGTCATGGTACCACGGCAACCGCTCGCTGTTTTTAAACTCTTGACTCCCAGAGTACGATAGCGCGTTGTAAGTGTTCACTGACGGATGGTAAGCAACTATGATATCGAGATGTCCGCTGTAATAGAATCGACAAGACCCTTATTAGCTACCTAGTATGAATTAAAAGTAGTGATAATTTAGAAAAAATAATTATAACTGGCAAGATTGAGGGTAAAAGACCACGAGGGCGAGCGAAGCCCGATACGATGGTTCGATCAAGTCCGCACCACTCTCGATACCAGAGTCCAAGATGCGATACGCGCTGCTGAGAACAGATCCCGATGGCGCAACATTATCAAAAAAAAGTGATTCATAGGGGAGGTCACGACCCTCAGCATTGAGGAAAACGACGCGAGGAGGAGGAGGATGAATAAAAAAAAAAATAGTAATTAATTGTATTTCGTAAGCGAATCTTCTCCAGAATATCGAATACATACTACAAAATATCTGCCAAAAAACATACTACAATCATGTCCTTCCCACAAGGGTCCCCTAAAGGGTAGGCAGAGGTGTATAGGTACTACTCACACACCCACTTTGACATATATTTTACACGCCAGAGATATATTTTAAGTGCCAACGTGACAGATGGCGAGTCCGTCGCCGTTACTCATACACGATAATCGATATTTACGATATATACGACTATATACGACTCGTACGATAATGCTTACGCCTATTTTAGTATATTATAAAATCATGTCAATAAATAAAATCCAAACAAGACTTTATTATACTTGTAAATAAAAAACATGTAGCTAATTTAAAGTAGCGACATCCAATCAACATTTGGATGCATGCAGTCAGAGTTCACGCTATCTGACAGTCGCTCGAATCTTGCAGAAGAATAGGAATCCGAAATTATTTTTTTTTATGTTTACTGGCCATTGTTTATTGGCCTCATTAAATATGATTGCAAGCTTGAAGCGGAATCAGTTTCGCTTGCTACAAAGCATAGGTAGGCATTGTTATAGAGAAATCATAATGTTGCTACTAACTTGAACAGCATCACTTTATAGTTGTCTAACAATTCTTCCAGCCACATCTTGGAACTCCTCATGAAGTCAGGCACTAGTCTCTTGTACACGACCCCAATTGACGTGAAGTTCGTATTGCCCACGTGGAGCGCTCTCCGCATGTCGTCCCTCTGAATATAGTCTAGATACGCGCCATGCAAGCCGACGTCGTCTTGTAGATAGTTGTAAAGATTGGAGAGGTGGGATTTTGTGATAAACAGCTGCAGTAAATAGTTGTAGTACTAAAACAAGAAATATAATATTAATTAGTACCCACCACTAAAGAGCCCTGATGGCCGTGTGGTTCGAGTAGTTGCCTGCGACACAAAGATCCACCAATCTCTAGACGAGGGTGTCACGGGATGCGGGGAATATGACCCGAGTCTGTTAACTGTAGTGTGCGTGAGCACTCTAGGTAACAAATGTGTGTACCGATAATACTCAAACATTAGTGGAAACACTATAAACTATGAGGAAGAATACTGGGGCGCGTCTTCGTGGATGGCACTATCTATATTAATAAAATAATACCTAATAATATAATAAACTTGTTACTCAATCACGCCCAATCAGCTGAACGGAATTAGGTTAGCTTTAAAATCTTCACTTAAAATGTAGGTACGTGGGTGCAAAAATAATATTTAAGTAAAAAAAAAAAGTTACTCACAGCATATGCCTTCAACATTTCTCCGTCATTGATGAAGTGAGAGACGGCAGTCTCTAAGTCGAGCATGTAGTTCGCGATGCGGTCGTCAACGAGCCCCACTTCGCGGACGAAGTAGCTGTACCTTTGTAGGGTCTGTGGGTCTATGAAACCATTTCCGATAGCTAAGCCCTGGAAAATGAAGAGCCATGCGTGAGTTTTCGGTGATTTTGAATAAAGAACTAAGCGCACATCTAATGTTGCCAGTCAGTAAACATAGAAATTACTCGAACTTTTTTTTTTTATACAACCAGTCTGTAGGTCTGTCTGCCAGGTAGGCTCCATCTTGGCTTTTTATTATTATGAACGTAATAGCATTAATTGAACACCTAACTATTTGGTCATCACGCACAAATGTTCGCTATTTGCAAATCTCTTTTTGTTTAAACCCAGCACAATGCCTTCTGTAATTCTTAAGTTCAATAAGACCTTCTGATACCTGTAGATTAATAGGTTCATTCTCCTCCCTATGCCAATGTATTTGAACACCCAGTGACGGGATGTGTTTCCCGGCATAAGACTCGCCGGCTATCGTCAGCGGCGCTTTACGAAGCTCAGGAAAGATAGTCAGAAACTGTTGCAGAAATGTGTACAGGTTCTCTCCTATCTGGAAATGTGAAAGAATTTGATGAAGGTTCCAACTTAGATGATTATTTAAAAAATAATTTATCAAGCTTGCAAATCTGGCATGTTATAACTTGGAAATTATGGTAAGGGTATTTTTATATGACGTTCAATTTCATTTTATTCCATGTCCCTTAAGTTAACTGAAACATTTTCGAATTTACCTAATACATGTCAATTAATAAGGGTTCTCTGTGCCCCTTACGTTGAATACAATATTTTGAATTTCGAATTTACTTAATATGTAACGATAAATAACCATGTGTTACATATACAAAATATGTTATTATAGGTACATCCATAACGTTGTTAACATATTTTGAGTTAAGAATAATCTGCTTAAAGCAAACTCACTGTAGTCTGATTGGTAGCGTAGCCGCGGTCATCGTCAGTAAAGCTGTACCCAGTGCCAACCGGGTTGTCGATGAACAGCAGGGAGTGGTTCTTGCCCCACGAATATTTGGTTTCTGCAAACGAGTTACGACCGTAACTTAGGTAGATATGTACATATTAAGTATAGCTTTGTACGTTTGTGTAAGCTTGGAAACAATATTTGGTATGGAAAAATATATATTGTTGGTATAAATATAAAATCGAGGGGAGAATAATTCGCATATTTCATCAAATCGAACAAAATGTTAGCCACATTGTCTTAAAAAGCCGGTTATAGTTCCGAGCATAGACTAGGCTTGAGATTATTATTTATAATAAAAAAAAAGTTAGGCATAAGTTACGTCATGTTAAATGAAACCAGTTTTTTCGTTGAATTATTGAGATGTCAATGCGATAATTTGTCATTTTAAAGGACAAGGTACCTTCTAAGTTATCATCGTCTGTGACGTGGAAAGGTCCTATTTCAGTGAATAGGCCGTACAGAGAGGAAGCTCCCGGGCCCCCTTGGAGCCAGATAATCCAGGGAGTCTCTTCCACGTTCTTCTCGGCCACGGGGAAGTACCAGAACCAAAGGTTGGCGTTGTACTCTTTATTCACCTGTAATGAAATAGTTTTTAAAAAGGTATTTTTTTAAAGAAACCCTTTCTTTTTTTTTCAAGAAATTAGTTAATTTCCTATATTCTTTTTTCCATCTTAAGAGCTTAAACAATTAGGTACACATAGTATTTTTTGCTTGAATTAAATATAAAAATATTAAATACTTTTAAGTTTAAAAAATTTCAATTTACAAAATCCATACATTTATTCTATACAGTTCAGCGAAAACTTTAAAACATTTGTAAAATTTAACCGCCGGTGATGCGGTTAACAAGGTACAGCCTGTGATCTTTTTATTTGTATATGTAGATTTAAACATTATATATTGACTTGTTTCTATCTCCTGTTATATATCCTGCTAATCTCATTAATTACTTTAGTCAATAATATTATAAGCACGACCAATCGCCAAACAACGAAATCAAGAATAAAATTGTCTTGCTTGGAGTCAATATGAATTCAAAAAGACCTTTCTTGCGACTCACGAAATTCGTGGACCGTTTACCAATGCTCACCGTAAGATACCCAGCGTAGCTGTCCATGCCAGGGAGCAGGTAATTCGCATCGACTCTGGCTGCTTCCCTCGCTTCCTTCAACTCCTTCCGCTCTATATAAGGAGACAGCAGAAGAGGCTCTCCACCATTGTAGGTGCTCCTCGCGCGCCCCGTCTTGTAAGTGCGTTCCATGAACGTGAGGATCGGCTCTGGAGCCTCCTCTCCCGGCATCCCTGGCAGTGGGAACCGCTCGCTGGTCAGAACTTGGTGGGCGCATCTAGTAATGTATGGGAAAGTTTTCAAAATATGAGCAAAATAAAAATAAAAATACTAATTAAAATTTGCGATGAAACATAAAAAGTACCTACGATTATTTTCATGATTTCGTTTCAGTCAGGTCTCAGTCAGGTCAGGTCAGTCAGGTCAGGTCAGTCAAGTAGGTAGTGTCGTTGCGTATATTAGTTATTAGTTACAATCGCGGTAAAATCAAGAATTACTTACATTACAGAATGTTTTCTATCAATTCAAAATCAGTTTTTTTTTTACAGAAAACTGCTCGCTTTTCTAATAATATCAAACTTATTTTTAAGTAGGTATTTGCTATTTAAGTACCTTCGAAGTAATTTTCGGAGAGAAATTAAAATAGCCACAAATCTCTTTTTTAATAAACTGATGTTTAAGCGAACAGCGCCCTCTCTTTTAAAATCACTTACATTAATAACACGAGCACAGACGTAGCTGCCATGATTGTGCCCTCCTCGACTGGTCTTGCACGGCGGAATGGAACCGGTGTCCTAGCGCCGGGAACCTTGTATAGTGAGCCAGTTCTCGCTCTGCACTTGCGTCTTGAACTTGGATTTATCTCGATCTCTTATACAGGCTGCAATTGTTATGTTGCTTATGTACGATTTTCATTTGATAAAACTTAATGATACATTATGATATATCCTCACGCCATCCCACAAGGGTCTCCGAAGGGGTAGGCAGAGGTGTACAGGTAGTACACCCGCAACCACTTTTCGCTAGAGATTCGAACCTGCGATCTTTGTGTCGCAGGCAAATGCTGGAAACGCTCGGCCACCACGGCTTTTTTGAAAAAACTTATATTAATTAGGAATTATTTAGAGATTTTAATTTGGATTGAAAAGGCCGAACACGCCTACAATCTCCATACTACCGTACCGTTATAAGTTCAATGACATTAAATTAGCTTTAATTTTAAGCTTAGTAAAAATATTGTTTGTGATCTTCTTTTGTTAGTCTTATTTATGTAGTTTAGTAGTCACAAGGATGAAAACGTTAACTAAGAAAAATAAATAAGCACATGTGAATTTCCCTATTATGCCGAAGGTATGTGTCAACGTGATAGCGGGTCTATATTGTCGTCTCTCGGGCTTGACTTTACGTATTTATTTTATCATTTATACAGTCTTCCTTTCAGTATTTACAAAAAAAAACACTGTTCTTTATACAAACTGGATGCTAAGCCTAAATCTGACCTTTGCAGATACATAATAAATTTAACCATAAAACCACCTCTGATTGGTTTAAAGCTTGTATTCCAAACCTTTTACACAATTCCACCGAGTTATTACTTTAAAAAAAAAGATTTCTTTTGAAATTTAATTACCGCGATAGAAATATATGATTGGTCCAATTTGTTCCGCATGCCTTCACACACGCTGTATACAACGGGTGAACAGGCGAGGAGTACCAATGACCTGTTTAGCATAAAATCGCTCCCACGCTCCGGCATTCGCGATAGATTCTTGCACGCTCACAAATGTGATTTGCTCTATATTTAGGATGTTCGTAGTAAAACTGAGATCGATACGTTACACTTGCTACGTGAGCGGAGTCGTCAAAAGCGTATTACGCTCTCCGCGATGTATATACTGGGGGTCTCACCAGATAAGTATTTCCCACGGTCATAAAATCATCGGGTATTACCTATGTTCTCGTAAATTTTAACCGGCAACCGAGTTCCGTAGTTAAGTAATAAAATTTCCGATCGATACCTGAATTGAATTTGATAATGTACATACAAGCGCTGTTCCAACATCGAGATAATCAATACCTCGAAATTTTTTTGTTAAGGTTTGAATTCACAGATTCAAAGATTAAACTCAATTATTGGATATTTGAACGGTGAATCATCGATAATGCATTTTTATTTAGTGTGTTCGTATTTTATATGCATTTGGGTATTATTAATCACACGAGCTATATATTATTACGAGGGATATATTAGTAAACACCACGAGCTTAACGGTGAAGGAAAACCTCGAGAGGAAACCTGCATACGTCTGAGAAGAAATTCAAAGGCGTATGTATAGTCGTGCTGGAGTAACGGCGATGGACTCGCCATCTGTCACGTTGGCACCTGATATACCTCTGGCAGAAAGTGGGTGTGTGGGTAATACTTTCACACCTCTGCCTACCCCTTCGGGGACCCTTGTGGGAAGGCGTGAGGATATATGCGTGGTGTGACTAATCACTGTACTTAAGTTCAGAAAAACTCATTAGTACAGTCGGGATTCGAACTTGCGACCTTTGCGTCGCAGGCAACTGCTCGAACCACTCGGCCACCACGGCTCTCACCAATAAAAGATGTCAATATTTCGCATTATAATCCATACTTAAAGATGTTTAATAATAAGAAGAAATATATAGTGAAATGAGAACCTCCTACTTTATTTGAGTCGGACAGAAACAGGGTATTAAGTATTGCATTTTATTGCACGTCATAAAATCAAGTCCCCTGCCGCGTCTATCTGTCTGTCTGTTCGCGATGAACTCCTGAACGGATTTTCATGCGGTTTTTTTCACGAAACGACAGAATAATTCATTAGGTCGATATTTTTTGCAATTTATTTAAAATAGGCAAGATATTTGGGAGCCCTGGCTGGAGGCCTAGGTCTCGCCATTGACCGGTTAAGTAGCAAAAGTTCCCGGAACTCACGCTACGAGAGACAATACAAAAAAAAAAAATTTGGGAGCTTTCATTTACTATAATATATCCGAGCGCCTTCCCACAAGGGTCCCCGAAGGGGTAGGCAGAGGTGTATGGGTAATACCCACACACCCACTTTCCGCTTTCATTTACGATACCTATTTCCATTTGAGATATAACAAAACAATATATGTTCCCGAGCGAAGACGGGTTGGGTCACTAGTATATAAAAAGACAAAATTTCGTTAAGGAATGTACAAGGAATTTCGTAAATAAATAACAAAAAGGTTTACATTTGTCAAGGGTTTTTTTTATAATATTCAAATGAAACAAGATCTCCCTTTGCAATTTTATTTCTCATATATATTATTTAAACAGTCTTTATGCTCGTTTTCCTTATCCTAAATTCTTATCTTTAGTTTTGTTAAAAAATAACATAATCTACTACTAAATTTGTAAGATTATTTTACTACTAGAACTAGAGAAGGTAGGACTTGGGACGAGTTAGTATAGAAATTTAAACACTTCATAACACGCCTAAATTTACGATAGTAAACTTTTAATTCAATAGAAGATCAGAAGAAGAATAGAATAGAGAAAATTTGTGATTATATACATATACATATATGGATTCTTGTTACTCAATCACGCCAGAACGGCTGAACGGAATTGAATGAAATTTAGCATAGAGATAGATTATTACCTGGATTTCGGAACCAAACATATCCTATGTTTGTAACATAGGATATGTTTGGTTCCGAAAATAAATGTAGATATTTATTTACACGGTAGAAGCCGCAGGTCACTGCTCATTATTACATGTCTTCACCGAAGAATGCCTGGGGAGGTAGAGATGTAGGTAACAACCTAACCCAAGTACTATTTTTGAATACAATGTTTATGTTCACTGTTAATCTTCTGGTGCAACTAATCACGGTACTTAATGTCAGAAAAACTCTTTGGTACAGTCGAAATTTAAAACTTGCAATCATTTTAATTTCTCCAACGTTTCATTCGTTTCGTTCGTTCAACGTCATCATGACAAGTTATTTCAGGAGTACAGCATGGAGTTCTTCAAGAAAGTGTGAAAAGATTCCTGCAGGGTCGGCAACGCGCGAGTGATACCCCTGGTGTTGCAAGCGTCCATAGGCGGCGGTAACCGCTTACCATCAGGCGGACCGCATGCTTGTTTGCCACCCAAGCGGTATAAAAAAAAAAAAAAAAACATGAAAGAAGATAGAAGGGATTAGCAAATATTAATGGATAATATGATTATCAATTGGACTAATACACCAACTTGGGATATGATTCAGAAAATATTGAACATAAATAATGCCTTAAAACACACATTAATAATTTCACCGGTAAATTATTTCTCGTAAGATAGATTTTGAACCATATATTTTTTTATATAGTCGTGGTGGCCGAGTGGTTCGGGCAGTTTGTCTGCAACACAAGGATTTCAAGTTTGAATCCCTACTGAACCAATGGCTTTTCTGAACGTACGTACAGTGAATAGTCATACCACGAGCTTAAAGGTCTCTAAAGTCTGGCCAACGAAAGCGTGACCTGGGATTTTTCTTAAAAGTTTTATATGGCAACATTATTAATCTGCCAAAGATACGTCAAACATATGTCAGTCAATGTCAGTGTTCTGCTACGATTTCATATTTGCGTTAAATTTATTGCTTTATCATGGGTAAAACATTAAAAAGTAACGTGAGGAAATTGCTAAATACGATGATTAGTAAGTTTAGACAAAAACAAGTGGGGCAAGAAGTTGTTTTCCAAGAAAAACAACAATGTTTACTTGCGATCTCGGATTTCTTAGGTTAGTACGACTTTGTAATCATGATACCTAATATTTGTATGATTACTCTATGCATTATTATATGTTTTGTATTTACAATATTATGTTACTAATTCTTGTTTATAGATAATCTTGGAGATATTCAAGGACTCGGCGACATTAAAAATACTGTAGAAACACTAAGAAATTTGGAGAAGAAATCTTTGATAGAAACTCAGACTAAGTTCCTAGAAGAAATATCTTCACTAACGGGTACGTGTTTGCATCAATTTGGAGTTATAATAATTTATTTACTTAGTTTCAGAAAGATGTAGGTATTCAAAGATAAAAATTATTTCATGTCTAATTTTATTATTAGTGATTGGGTAAAAAAAAGAGTTCATTGTGTTTTTCATATTGTCAAATTGTTGAGAACCTTCATATAAACCAATATTACCCTTTATTTTGCAGAAGTCGGTGTCACGACATTAAAAAAAATTAAGAAGGAAGGATCTGTGAATGAGGGCGTGTGGTCCACTCCAGGTAAAAAACGTCCTCGCAAAAGCTCGATTTCGGGTTTAGACAGTTTTGATGTGGATGCAATTAGAAATAAAATCAATGAATTTTATGTTGTGAGAAAGGAGGTTCCGACATTACGGACATTGTTAGAAGAATTACGTTCTAGCATTTGCTTTAATGGGTGCAGAGAACCTCTGCGTAAGATATTGATTGACAATGGATATGAGTTTAAGAAAAATAAAAATGAACGAACAGTTCTCATTGAACGTTTTGATATTGCTGCTTGGAGACATCGCTATCTACGTGAAATAACTATTAAACGAGCTCAAGGAAAACCAATAATATATCTCGACGAAACTTATGTACACAAAAATTATAAACCTAAAATGTCCTGGCAAGGTCCATCAACATGTGGTGCTCCGCAACCCAGCCCATTGGAACATATTTCTTCAGGAAAAAGATATATAATAGTTCATGCTGGTTCTGAGAAAGGGTTTGTACCCAATGCACTGTTAGTTTTCAGTACAAAATCAAGATTAGCAGACTATCATCATGATATGAATGCAGAAAACTTTAATAAATGGTTAGAAGAAAAATTGATACCAAATTTGAATGAACCCAGTGTTATTGTGATGGATAATGCCAGTTACCACACTGTACAACAAAATAAAATACCTACAACTCAAACAAGAAAAGCTGAAATACAAGAATGGCTTACATCCAATGGAGTAAACTACGAAGATTATCTAACGAAAGCCGAATTGTTATGCTTAGTAAACAGACATAAACCTGAACCCCTGTATGTAGCTGATGAACTTTTAAAACAATATGGCCATGAGGTACTAAGACTGCCACCTTACCATTGCGACCTCAACCCGATCGAACTGAGATGGAGCACAGCTAAGCGTATGATTGCAAAAATAAATATCAATCTCCCTGCAAAAGAAACAGAATCTCTCATAAAAGCCTCTTTTGGCCGAATAACTGCAGAAGACTGGAAAAAAATGACAGACCATGTAATCAATGTGGAAAATAAATATAAACAAAGAGATCAAATAACAGAAGAAGTATTGGAACCATTTATTATAAGTGTAGGTGATGACGACTCCTCTGATACAGACGAGTCCTTAGAGGTTGAATTTTTGGACTCTGATTTTGAGTATGATGATTAGAGTCTGTCTGTCTGATAAAACTTCAAATAAAAGACAAAGAGATGTTTCATCGCTAGTAGCTATATGATGGTTTAATAAATAAATTTACATTTATATAATATTATTGCTTGTTTTTTTTAATCTCACACATCCATGACAGTCTCCGACATCAAAAGGAGCTGCTCACCCACCGCATAAGTTCTGTACATTTAACATTTAAATAGATGGTGGAATCATTCGGTTTGAAAATAATTTATTAAAAAAAAATTGTCAAGTACCAAAACAGTTTTCTCCTACTATAGTTAGTAATACCATGTAAAGATTTTTTAAATTTGCCGCGATTTCTCAGGTCACGCTTTCAGTGGCCAGACTATACCCACTACACCGTATCATACCATGACCGTGCTAGGAGCGTATCAGGCACGAAAAGCGACACGATACGGTCTACTTTGCCCACTGAACGGATTGACGGCGTTCTGTGCCCGTATACATCCCGTATGATGCCAGTATGCAACCCGTGTGTAACCCGTGTGTAACCCGTATGATGCCCGTATGCAACATCCACCAAAACCAATAGGAATCCGCTTCATTCTCGCATGCGTAACAGTGTTGCGTGGACGTTTGAAGTGCTACCAAATTTTTTTATTGTAAAATATGGCTATCAGAAAATTAACTTTTAGGCAACTGGCGATGATTGCTTTAATATTGGATGAGGAAGAAGAAGAAAATAAAAAAAACACTCGGCGCTACTGGATTCACGATTCTATAAAAGAACGAAAAACCGAAGGAGAGTATTGGACGTTATTCAGACACTTAGTTGATGATGAAGAAAAGTTTTTTCAGTATTTCCGCATGTCTACGTTCCAATTTAATGTGTTGCTGAAAAAAATTGAAAATGATATTGTATACTATCCATATATTTCGGGTGTTGCAGATTATATAAAAACTCATATTTCCGTACACATTCTATTAATTTTTCATCCTCCATTTTACGTCTTTACGTCTACACGCGTCTCGTTGAACTGACAACAAAAGTTACGACAACGCGCTTACAACGCCTATATAACGGTCATCATACGCGTTTACAACCCGTATGCTCGCCGACTCGCCGCCTGCGCGCAGCGGTTTGGCAACGTCGCGTGTCAGGCACGTAGCGTGTCGGCACCGGCAAAATATTCTTGCCGACATTTGTTGACGCTCCGTGCATGGCACGCGACGGTGTTGGTCGGTGACGGAACGGTCTAGTGGGCACAGTGTCATACTTTTCAATACAAAGAATATTTATTTGCCTGACACGTTCCTAGCACGGTCATGGTATGATACGGTGTAGTGGGTAGAGACCTTTACGGTGAAGGAAAACATCGAGAGGAAACCTGCATACGTTTGAGAAGAAATTCAAAGGCGTATGTATAGTCGTGCTTAACGGCGACGGACTCGCCATCTGACACGTCAGCACCTTAAACCACCCCTTCGGGGACCCTTGTGGGAAGGCGTAAAGATATATTTCTTTTAAATCACCCTTAATTTTTTACATAAAAAAATCTATAAAATATTGCTTATAGTTTTTCGTTATCGATTTTAGGTACGTTTGTGCATTATTTTAAAAACACATAGGTTTCAACATAAATGAGCCCGTTTACTGTTGACAGCGTGTCGAAGTGCTAATTACCTACCAATACCCAACTATCTATATACATATACTACCATACAGAAGCACGAGTCAGAAACACAACTGTACGAACAAAGTGGCTGTTAATTCATTCTCGATACATTCTCGATCTATTCACGACCAATTTTTTTACGAATCTAGTCTTCTTACCTAATCCTGATCATGATAACCTTCTATAGACAGAATATTTTCCAAATGAGGGTTTCTTTCAACCGTACTCGCTGACACTCTTTACTGTCCAGCTCTGCATTGCTGCCACTAGCAAACTCCCGTGAGATAATTCATTCTTAATACAATGCCTATAAATCTGTTATTGTTCTGGAAACATTAGTTTGGCTTTAAAATTATTACTTACGCGTATATTCCTTAAGTTAATGTTGCTTACTATTGCAGTGAAATCAAATATATGATTTTAAATGCATTCCATATCCTTTATAGGCTATATATTTATATTACTATGTTTATTCGGATGAATTGAATCTAAATGCAAGAGGTTTTGATGGATATAATTATTTATAAGATTGTCAATATTTTTTTAAACATTGGGATATGCTTTTGAAAGCGTACTGGTAATAAGATGAAATAGAATGACTTGTTCAAAATATATTATATTCATGCCAAGACATTTCAAGACAAGACATGTTGGCGTAGAATTTGAAACTTACAGCGACTGTGACCATGCAGGTTTCATCTAAAATATCATTGAGATCATTTGATTCCACTTCATGAAATTTATGAACCTATTATTTAACCAATTACTGCATTAAGACTTTAACGTTTTTGCTTTGCATGGCAGACAAAGCGAGCTAACAATCAAACGCGCTTATTTTCAAAATAATGTATTTATTGGTTAATAAAAATACAATAAATCGTCGGGTCTTTCTCGTAAATAAGAATAAAGGAGTCATCGAAATACTTTTGAAACGTATACAAAGTTCACGCGTGTTTTTAATACTATGCGTACAAATGAAAGGAAGTCTTCAAATTAGTACGCCAGAGATGAAATTCGTTCGACAAAATGTTTTTAAATACATCGTTGTTGAATTGCGTGCAGCCGAATCTAAAATAGATCCCACTGCTCCGGCTCAGCGAGATACGTACATTTTTGGAAATCAAATAAAAGCAATGCAGCTAAAAATATACCTACCACAAGGTTGGGGTGCAAATAGAGAGTACAAACACGAGCCGACGTATGAAAGGAATGACGCATCGGAAATATCAATGCTAAGAAGATAACTTGAAGAAATTTAAGGGGTTAAATAGCAATTCTTAGATCGAAAACATTGGATTGCAGCAACACGCGTTTGAAAACGAATAATGGATGAATCACGCAATGTACACCTAATAATCTCAAATGAGCGGCGGATGCTAAATGACGCGTGGAAATGACGTCACGAGAATTTTGTCACAAGCACGTTGATAACATAACACGTTATATAACATACTTTACGAACGTGTCAACCACAATATTTAACTTTGACATCGAAATCGAGATATTCATATTTGTTTTCAGCTTTAACAATGACACGAATGATGATTCAGCTGTAGTTAATGCCAAAAGGAATGGCAACGCTGTGAGCACGTATGTAGCGTATGAGAATTTGAACACACATACGCAACAAATCCCAGCAAATGCGTCGCGAATTGGTTTTACTGGCTGAATGAACACTCATGAAGACTTTAGTCGTATACAAAGGAGGTTTGAATATAATTAGAAGGCTATAAATCAAATTAACTTGTTCTTTGTTCCGTTTCTTGTTACTTTGGTGATGATAGAAAATAATTGGCGGTAAAAATTTATGTTTCGTTTCGCATTCGCCATGAAAGAAAAGTAGGTTTGAAATTTTACCTATTAAGTTTGGAAAGCTTATTAGTTTTTGAACGGAAAACTAATGGAAATCTGAAAATCTGGAAATTGTCTACGTTTAAAATTGTACACATTTCAATTCTATTATTATTTTCTATCCTAGAATTTTTATCTAATTAGAAAATCACAATAAAAGGTCTCGTTCTGCGCGGTTTCAAAGGAGTTTTCTTACCTTAATTAAGTGTAAAAAGCGTATTAAAAAGATCCCTGCAATACCGGTAGGTGTCAAAAGTCGGTAACGCGCGAGCAATACACTGCTGTTATAAAGGTCTATAGGCGGCGGTAACCGCTTACCATCAGGCGGGTCGCGTACTTGTTTGCCACTTTAATGTTAAAAAAAAATATGGAAGGATCGCGATTAATAGTCGCGTAAGCAGAATTTCTTCGAGAGTTATGTTTAAAAAGTTTTGTTAGAATAATATATATTATATTATTTATGCGACTATATTATGTATGACAAAGACTCCTTTGTATGTACGTATGTAAAGGCTTCGAAAACGAAGGTGTGAGTTTCACAAAGCCTGGTAAATGGGACCCTGATCCCTGTGGGCCACTATATTTATATTTATAAAAATATATTTAAAATGTATTTTATTGGATAGTACTTAAAAAAGGAAATAATAATTACACGGAAGTAACGGATATTAGTGCTCATAAATATTTCATGTAATATGAAATACTGTTTCATTTGGCAAATAAGCCAAGAAATGGCCCAATGAATTAGTCCCTTTTGGACAAGTGTGTGACTGCAGTGTCTTATATCATTGAACATATTTAATTTATTATAAAGTTTTAATTAATGGGGTGATATTTAACAGAAGGAAAAGGCCATTGCGAGTTGAATGTTGCATTGCTAATATATACCTAACAGACTAAACATAATACAATTTTTTTTTATTGTTCTGCCTCACATCTTGACATTCCAAGACCAAAAGTCCTCCAGACTTCTTGGGTGCTAAGCAAACAAAGCTAAGAGCATCCTATGTAGGGTTAGGGACTCGGCTTATGACGTTGCTGATTCGTGATCTAGGAAACTGGACATGACCGGTCGCCATAGGACATAGTATTAATATAGTAATAAATAATAATAAAATAATAATTTTATTATTATTTATTACTATTTATTATTATTTATTACTATTTATTATTATATAGCCGTGGTGGCCGAGTGGTTCGAGCAGTTGCCTGCGACGCAGAGGTCGCAAGTTCGAATCCCGACTGTACCAATGAGTTTTTCTGAACTTAAGTACAGTGATTTAGTCACACCACGAGCTTTACGGTGAAGGAAAACATCGAGAGGAAACCTGCATACGTCTGAGAAGAAATTCAAAGGCGTATGTATAGTCGTGCTTGAGTAACGGCGATGGACTCGCCATCTGCCACGTTGGCACCTTATATACCTCTGGCGGAAAGTGGGTGTGTGGGTATTACCTAAACACCTCTGCCTACCCCTTCGGGGAGCCTTGTGGGAAGGCGTGAGAATATAGTAGTATAGTAGTAATAACTTAGGTTTATAATTTCACGCCTTAGCCATGGGTCTTCCAAGGGTATCATTATCATCTGAGATACATTGACTTAAAGATCACGACTATATATATGTATGTCTTTGAATTCTTCTCAAACGTATCTATGGTATCGATTTTTTTCATCACCGTAAATGTAGTGGTGTGTCTGGTATTTAAAATCAGATAACTGCGCATATCATTGAGGTTTCAACCTGCGTTCTCGAGATCACGGGTGAGAAATTAACCACTCGGCCAAAACGTATTTCTAATTAACTGACGATAAAGATCCCAACCGGACGGGTATATCTTCAAACATAACATGCATTTGCGTGATTTAAATGAGGTCAACAATTTGATTCCTATCTTGAAAGAGTAGGAAGTGAGTAGAAATATTTATTATATTGTTCCTCGTGGGCGTTCATCTGACCTTCACGAGGCGGAGGAATGTCCACTCAGTGTATGAATGCTGTGGAGTGTTCTCAAGCCGTAAATAAAATTTGTTTTGCGGAAAATAATATGGAATTTGGTCTTGAATTTGGGATATATACTCTCCCAATCTACCGAAAATTATGATTGTAATTAATGACCATAGAAGTCGGGTGATTAGAGTTGCCGCCTGCAACGCAAGGGTTGCAACTTTGATCTCCGTCTGTAGCAATGAGCTTTAGAGCAGTAATAGATCACTGCAAAAGCTTAACTGTGAAGGAAAACATCGAAATGAAATCTGCATACGTTGAGAAGAAATTCAAAAACTTGTCATGTTCGAAAAACGGTTCGTCACCTATATGTATGTATATTCAGGTTTGCGTTTGCCTATTACTTTAGGAACGCCTACCCCACATGGAACCCTTTTGGGGTAGGCAGAGGTGTGTAATAGTCTATTTTCGCGGTCGACACGAACCTCTCGTCCTCTACAGCTCCTTCGACTATAATATTACTACTTACTAAATTTTTAGTTTTACTTATTAATTTTTTTTTTAATTTGAATTTCTGTTTTGTTTTTTTTTATATAAATGTCATTCAGATGTCAGCTGAATGACATTTATAGAGCTCATGCATCTAGCACGGTGTGAAACCGTTATATTTATAACAATATCATTCGTTCGAGATCTAAATTGTAATTCCACTTACATTTCTGCACAAATTATTCGTCGCGTGGTTGCGTCTCTGTTTGGTAACTTGAACTTTATTCCAACTATTAAATGTTGGTTTTTAAAAAACACAATCACGTGTTAATTGTCAACTTAGTGCCTCTAATTAAAGTCAATTTTATTGCTCATTTCTACCGGATCGATTGTTCTAATTAACTTTATATAATGCGATTAAGCTCAAATTTCACGTTTATCATTGTTATGGCTTGGGCTTCTTTCCTTGAGGGTAGGTCATTGAACCTTAGGTGTACGTCAAATAAATTAAATATCAATCAATCAATCTTAACATTCTATGATATACCAAAAAAAATTGTCGGTGAAACTACGATTGATAGACTGAATAGGTACTGACTGACTGAATTCTTTTGTTTATTACCTACATGGTACAGAATGTGGAGTTTAAGGGTTTAAAATATATGTATAAAATTATTTAATTTTTCTTTATTATGTATCTGTATTTAATAAATAGGATGTATGATAATAAATATATATGATAATAGATAATATTTGTATGATAATAGATAATAAATAGGATATCGGATTCCCAATTTAATAGATTATCTGGGTAATGTATTAAATTGGAAAAGAAACTATGTCCTACAAAATCCATAAATAACACTTATATATTCTCACGACTTCCCACAACGGTCGTCGAAGGGGTAGGCAGAGATGTATAGGTAGGTGGCCCCTAAAATATATCTCTGGCGGAAAGTGGGTGAGTGGGTATTACCTATACGCCTCTGCCTACCCCATTTGGGACCCTTGTGGGACGGCGTGAGGATATATACATATATCTAAGCGAACAGACAGCGGAAGCGTAAGCGTAAAGGTACCTAGAGAGCAAGTAACATTATTAGGTTATATTTCACGCCATTTGCAACATGTTACGCTTTTCTTTCTGGTTATCCGTTATATGTGTGTCCAATCACGCATGATATAGCGAATCGAATATCGTTTAGTCTCGATTCATCGATTCACGTCACTCTACTCGATCGAGGGCTAATCGATGCGGTTTGATTGTTATGCAGGCCATAGCTATATATAATTAAGTATAGTACTCTATAGCCGTGGTGGCCGAGTGGTTCGAATAGTTGCCTGCGACACAAAGATCGCAAGTTCGAATCCCGACTGTACCAATGAGTTTTTCTGAACTTAAGTACAGTGATTAGTCACACCACGAGCTTTTCGGTGAAGGAAAACATCGAGAGGAAACCTGCATACGTCTGAGAAGAAATGCAAAGGCGTATGTATGGACGTGCTTGAGTAACGGCGATGGACTCGCCATCTGTCACGTTGGCACCTAATATACCTCTGGCGGAAAGTAGGTGTGTGGGTATTACCCATACACCTCTGCCTACCCCTTCGGGGACCCTTGTGGGAAGGCGTGAGGATATATTATTATATAGTACTCTAATTTTCTGCTTTGTCTGTTACTATATTAATCATGGAGTGTCCATGTTATCTGGGTACATGTGGGTACATGCCAATCGCTGATGTCTATATTAACTTTTACTTATGTATTTATACATACATACATATCATCACGCCAAGTCCCTAAAGCAGAGAGTATAGAGCGCCAGTTCTCTCTAGACTTACATACCTCTTTCGCTTCGTCCACATTCATCAGTTTCTTCATACATGCTCGTCGGTTTCGAGCACTCTTAACGTTTCCGTCCTTGAGTATCATATAATAATAAATATCCCATCACGCCTTACTACAAAGCGCCTGTCCTCTCTGCCTCAAGACGATAAATTAAGAGTCTCTGCTGCATGCTTAGAATCTGCTTAATTTAAATTCTTAATTCAAATCGCTATTTGAAACAGTTTACACTGGCTTAAGACCCTATGTTAGATACTAACTACCATCTAAAGCTTGACTAAACGCATAGAAAGAAAGTTTTTCAATAATTTGAGCATAAAACAATGAAGACTTTCATTTTATAACTTTGTTAGCGAGTAGAAATGATTATTACACAATACACACGAGCGGAAACGAACCGGTTGCATCATAACGGACCCCTGTTTGCCAGTGCAAAAGAGCTTAAGAGAACGATGTAGCATTGTAACAAGTAGACTTAAAATGTACATACATAAAGATTTACAGTCTTCTGGACCATAGAAGCGAAGGGGTAATGAGAGCCTGGAGAAATTGATCGTGGTTGGGAACACAAATGGCAAGCGAGCCCGAGGCCGATCTCCTACCAGATGGACCGATCAAATAAAAGACTCCTGGTCCCCGAGGTTTAGCTCCGTCGTCAGGGCCGCGATGGACAGAAGTCGATGGAAGCAAATAATTCTCTCCAAGTGTGGACCACTTCTTGATGACCACGATCCTCAGTCATGAGGGAACGACAAGAGAGAGGACCATAGAACCAGGAAATACAGGTGGACTGAATGAAACGTATGGAGAAAAGTCAACGAAACAGACGACGAGTTCATCGCCGTTACTCAAGCACGACTATACATACGTCTTTTGAATTTCTTCTCAAACGTATGCAGGTTTTCTCTCCATGTTTTCTTCAACGAAAACTCTTGTTGTGTCTAATCACCGTATTTAAGTTCAGAAATACTTATTGGTACAGTCGGGATTCGAACTTGCAATCTTTGTGTTATGGGCATCAACTGGACCCATTTAGCCACCACGGCTCTTTACGGCACTTTTTCTCAAGGAATTGCTCTTGCGAATGTATGATTACTATGTTTTGTTAAGCGGTATATTATTAAATATAATTTGACATAATAAGCAGTAAACAAGTCGCGTGGATTAGATAAGGTCACTGAATTAACTGACACTTATTCCCAGATGATCACACGCGTTCATAAGATACAAATTTAGCAATAACATTGGTATTTTCTATTTAACAATGTTGTAATCTTTAGTTTTCCCGACCGTTCTAAGGTGGGTCCAGGCAAATGGGATTTCAACTCAGCAAACCCTCTACCACCCTACCACCTACCTACCTTACCTCTACAACGTAATCCCTACGAGGTTCCCCTATGCACCCATTGTTTCAACTTGCATACGATTCTCATTTATACAACTTTACAAGTAGGGCTGCCAACGCTTTTAATGTGAAACAAACCTTTAAGATTGTGTAAGGTAGTCGACAGTGCTATCTGAGAATAAAAATGTATCGTGTAATTCATTTAAAAAGTCTAATTAGAGATAATTTAGATATTACTGTCCTTAAAAAAATAGCATACTTATATATAAGTTAAAAACCTAAGAATATATTGTCTATGAATGTTATATATATTCAAATACATCGTAATACAACTATGTACATATTTTTTTTTATTGTATCGCATGGAAATACACACGCAAATATAGCACGGCTTCTAGCGCAAGTTGTATTAATTGTATTTGTATGAATTTTGTTCTACGTGTCGCCCGTTATTTTAGACGTCTACAACAGAGTAGGCAACCCTATAAACAAGATCTGAGACAAGTTTAATACTTAATTTCACCACAGGAACAAGTAGAGCCGGTTACCGGATGAATAAAAAACTTGTTCGATTTGGACTCGTTTATCGCTGCACAGTGAGACTAAACACTATACCTAATGTAGATCGTGATTACAAAGGCCTGGACTCTTTCCTCGTTCGTATCATATAAACTGTACTAGTCTTTGTACTTTCTTTGTTCTGTATTTAGGTAAATAATAATCCAGTCTTATATATAGTAGCCGTGGTGGCCGAGTGGTTCGAGCAGTTGCCTGCGACGCAAAGGTCGCAAGTTCGAATCCCAACTGTACCAATGAGTTTTTCTGAACTTAAGTGCAGTGATTAGTCACACCACGAGCTTTACGGTGAAGGAAAACATCGTGAGGAAACCTGCATACGTCTGAGAAGAAATTCAAAGGCGTATGTATAGTCGTGTTTGAGTAACGGCGATGGACTCGCCATCTGTCACATTTGCACCTAATATACCTCTGGCGGAAAGTGGGTGTTTGGGTATTACCCATACACCTCTGCGTACCCCTTCGGGGACCCTTGTGGGAAGGCGTGAGGATATTTATATCTGCGTACCCCTTCGGGGACCCAGTCTTATAGAAAAACGGTAGCGAACTATAATTAGGCGCTTTTATTGCGCAGTAAACATACTTATTATCATAGTGGGAAGAGAATGATGAATGAGACTGAAAGTAAGAGGTTGAATCGTACTCTATATGCTGTCGTGACGGACTCGAGATTATAACTAGGTATCTCAGTCTTCAGTCAGTCAGGTACTAGCGCTCCAATTATACCCTTCACCCTTTTGACATCTTCATGTCTTTCCACAAGAGTCTCTGATAGCACCACAATCTCATTCCACATGAGATATATTTACGTGCCAATGTGACAGATGGCGAGTCGATCGCCGTTTTGCCACTGTAGGTACATCTTTGAATTTCCTGTTAAACGTATACAAGTTTTCATTCATCGTAAAGCTCGTGGTGTGATTACACTGTACTGAAGTTCAGGAAAACTCATTGGTACAGTCGGGATCTGAACATGCAATCTTTGCAGGCGACTCGATCCGTGACTCTCGATCACTCACCTCTCACTCAACTCGATCGGTCACCGTGGCTCTGATTTGAAAACAGATTTCTCATTAATGCATTGAACGTTATGCCCTAAAAATTTTTCATTGACAGAATATTGGTCAACCTGTGAAGAAATGTACCGTGTTTTCTATAAGTCACGCTTGCCTGGGCTGCGTAAAGTGCACTTTGATGTAATAACGGTGAATGGACGGGCACTTGTTTCCGTTAGGCTTGAAATAATAACGAAATACGAACACATTCATAACTGCCCAACTGTTCTGACAGATGTCATAATATAATATTGGAAAATTCCTCCTAAGATTAGCGCATTCAATAATTTATTGCACTAATACCATTTGAGAAAAATATGATGATTAAGCACGTCTCATGGGAGCACAGGCACACCCAAGGGAGTAGAGCAGTGACCATCGTATATATTATACATGTATGTATGATAATATATATCCTCACGCCTTCCCACAAGGGTCCCCACACCCACTTTCCACCAGTCACACTTCAAAGACACGGCGAAATAAGATTACCAAGTCGATGAACGTGTTTTGTCCTCTTCCTTAAGCCACTTCCAGTTGCTTTATCAAATATATTATTCACGTTCAGTTTAAAGCGGTCTTGTTATGAATGTAATCTTGCACAGCTGTAGCCTAATTAAAATATATTAAAAAAAATCTTATTAAAAATATTCGTTGAAGTTAATTTCTAAGGTACTATTCATAGCCACTTTTTTGAATTTGAATTGTCTACTGCTTTTATTCGTTTCTGCTCTCGGCATCTATGTCTCCGTTTCTTTTGACACATGACATCAAGCGTTCTCATTTTCTAGTTCTAGTAGAAAAAATCTTTCACCATTGAAAAGCTACATTCACCCTGAAGCCTTCTGTCCACCCGTGCAAAGCCGGGACGGACCGCTAGTATAAAGTAAATAACCTCAAAACACTCAAAATACTCAGTTTTCGAGTTATATTGTACTGTGGTGTGAATTACATCAAACAATAAACATCATTTATTTTAACAATGTATTCTCAGAGGTGTTTATTACAAGTCGTATGTGTGGATCTGAAAATATATCTTAACCTTATATAAACACTATAAATTCAATACGTGTGCCCTGGTTCTCAAAATAGGTCTAGCCTGTATCTTGGTACACAGTAGACGTTATTTCTTAGAACATTTCTTATTATTGTTTCTCTTAAAGTTTCGGGTCCCGCAAAGAGAAGAGCCCAGTCCTTTATCTAGGCTAGCTCGAGGATAGTTAAAGATAAGAGTTAAAATCCCGCGAACGCAAACGTCAATGTGTATCAATATACAAATTGACGTATGGTCAATGACCATAGTCTATGATTCCTGCTCATCTCAAAAGAAGAACTATCATAGAACCAGTAAGGAAAAGTAAAAAATACATTACGCATTATGAATGTACTACTGATCAGTTTACCAAATAATATACAGCAATTGCATCGATTTTAAAGTCAATGTAATAGTCGAATTGTCGATAACAATTCAATTCAATATAAGCAGTTAATTTTCATTGCAACAAAACGGACACGCATATCGTCGATTTGAGATATCGATGTTTGCATGTTGCCAACAGCTTTATGCGTGGGTTAATATTATCCAACATTTGTGGATGTGTAAGAAGCATCAATGCCATGTACTATTGTACTATTGATTATATTTTATTAATACGGACAGGAAATTTAAGGCGGCCGAGTAAAGGGAGACCGGTCGATTTGTACCGAATCAATATTTCACATAATTACCTATCATAATTAGCGACAAACCTACATGTTTCTACTTTTTACTTCTATGTCTAATTAAGTCGATGATCAAGGCATCTTTGGGACTGTTACGTACTTTCACAGTTCCGAATCGAGCCTCACATTTCTCCTAACCTACCTAATGTTTGTGTTTACACATGAATAGATTTTGTTTGTCTGTATAACTGTCTTCGTGACATCTTAAATGTTGCCCTTCCCTACCGCGAATTGCATAGAGATGTGAAAACCGATAAAGATACGTAAATAACCGACAAAGAAGGCTCAATTTGCGCTGTTACTGGCACACATGCGTAGAAAGTTTTGTTTTGTCGTCGATGAAACCATGTGAATGCTAAATATCATCAACTTAACATGTGTATAACAATGGCACGTAGTCGTCGTGGAGTGAATCGGTGAAAAGTGAAATTTAAACAATTTCGCTACTTTCGAGAGTTTGAAGAGAGCTTATTTGAAAAAAAAAAGGTTCTGTTCCCGTCAGGGGACTCGGCGTGATTATAGTAAATCATGGTTCGTATCATTATTGATATTCAAACAAGAATGAAAACGTAGCATCCATTGTATACATTATTATTATATGTAATTATATACCTACTTATATGAATTTCTAGAAAAGCAATGATCAAGACCTTAAAAACCCGACTAATCCTTCACCAAAAAAAGTCAGACTGGGTTTAAGTAAAATTTTCTTTCATGATCAAAAACATGTTCTCTTACGAGTGAAAAAGCATTAGCACATTCTAAAGTCTTCCCGGAAGAAATAGTTCGCCGGTCTCTATTTGCTTTACGACCTCTGCTTCTGCGATTGCAATTTTCTCCTTGAGTATAGCGTTCTCTTTATCACGAATGATCTTTTTCTTGGCTTGTTCCTCACGCCAGGACGCTTCCATCGCGTTATACAGCCTTTGCTTGCCTTGAGCGTAAATTATTCCGGCAATAAAAAAAGCCCACCTAGCTCCTCTAATCAGAGGAGATACGGGCTGTGGAGGTCCGTATGGTAAGGACATACTTTTGATTTTGATCGACTGAAATGTCAATGTGACTTTAGATACGTAATGTTTTTTTTTTCAAACCTGCCTTTTAACTCTTTAGAGTTTAGTCCGAGTAATGAGGTCATTTACCTGTGTTTGCAAGGCGGTGCTCTTGGTGTTTCTAACTAAATGGTACTAGGTCAAGTACAAACTGCAGTAAACATATTTTTTCGTTGAAGTCGTATTTTATGTTGGTATGGCCGAGTGAGCAGCTAAGAATATCGCTTGTCTCTTGTGTGACGACCACCAATTATAGCAGACTGGCGCTTCGCCAGTGCTCGGCTGGCGTCTTGTGGACAATAGGAACAAACGTTTATCGACTCTAGTCAATCATTGCCTAATGAACGATTTCCGAAACTATCGCCCTGTGATTTTTACTTCCGTATCCGTCTGTATTTCACAATGGCTGACACAAAGACTTCTCTCTAAAAATAATTCATGGATACTTTGTAGCTATGTACCTCTCACATTTTTATCGCTTTTTAAAAGTGAAAATCAAATACCTACATCAAATCGATCGGACGCTCAAGGACTGAAACGTCGAGAGTACTCGAAACCGACGAGCATGTCAGAGACTGATGAATGTGGACGAAGCGAAACAGGTATGTAAGTCTAGAGAGAACTAGCGCTCTATACTCTCAGCCTACCGTTAGGTACCGGCGTGATGTATATGTAAAATTAAACAACAGCTATTGAGTTACGTATAAAACAATATAGCTTTTTTAAATAGCGTTTGATAACAGTGCTTTAACTTCCTAGACTGTTGTAATACGCATGTTTAATTAGTTGCTTTGCACACAGCACAAGTAGGTCATTTATGATAATAAAATTATTGTGAGATTTACTATAACGCAATGTCTTAGCAACGATAACATTTACGTTCTAATTTTATTTAAGATTTATATGAAGTAATAAATATTTAGCGTGGCTCGACGAAATTCTGTGTGTAGTTGCTTTAAACGTGATTCTCGGGACCTTACCCAATTGCGTTTGAATATTTTTCTTATCGAATCAATCGTAATAAATATTTTAGATGTCTCCTTAAACCAACCAAATAGTTATACATAGGTAAGTATATATTATTGGGGCAGCAGGCAGAGAGAATAGAGCGCCAGTGTTCTCTAGAACCAAACGTTGATATGTCATATATAAGCAATAGGTTTATTGATTTATATACTATATTCGTTAGGTTGTAGGTTCGTTCGTACAATTTTTACTTTATGAAAATAAATATACTTAATATATAATATGAAGTATATTTATTTTACATACATCGAGTGATGTTATTATATCGCGTGCTATTATGTTAGAGTGTAATATAATACATATTTTTATTATCACATACATACCTATCACCATGCGAGTCCCTATCAAGGTTGATAGAGAGAATAGTGCCTGTTCTCTCTAGAATTGTAGACCTCTTTCATTTCGTCCACATTCATTAGTAGTTAAATCAACACATTCTAATTAAATCAAAGCTTTTTATTATTCTAGGCACATTATGCTTAAAATAACTATTAAAACACCTGGAACAGTTATGAAACTAGTTTATACGACCACGTTTGACCAACTCTGGTGCATTTTGAGAATTAATAAATTACGAATTCTACGTATTCTGTGTCACACACATAACACCATAGCATGAATTGTATAGTTATAATCTTTGTTAATAGGTAAATAAAAAAATTGTATAATTATTTTCTTAAATAAAATTTAATCTTTTTAATTCAATGTGAAATATAATGTTTTATGTTTTTTATGTGAGATATATTAATAACAAACATTTACGGATACATCAATAAAACAAGGGTCCCTGAAGGGGTAGGCAGAGGTGTAGGCATGTAGGTAGTTAAGTACGCCCACTTTTTGCCATAGATATTTTTTATGGGCCAACGTGACAGTGCTTAATTTTAGCGGAAATCATTGGTACAGTCAGGATTTGAATTCGTTGTCTTTGTATCGCGACATTATTATACATTATTTACATATTTCTTGAATGTTGCACTTGAAAAATGAAGAGTTTATACAGCTAGGAACATCATCAAAGAAGCGAATAAAAATTCTTCCTTAAATAATTAGTAACTAGTCCATCACAATGAGACCCATAAACTGCAGTAACCCATTCATTACGCAGCGTACTGTACCTAACTGTTGTTTTCAGTAATCACGTAGTCTAATTTACATTTTATATTCAACTACGGTCATTGTACAGCAACGCAGGCCATAATTGTAAAGGTCACGAGTTCAATAGCAATAGATGAGGTGTGGTACTATTGCGTAAAATGTCCCATAATGGCTGAACGTGTCTTGACTTCTGAGTGACAGATATACCATGGCCTCATGTTGTATTCAGAATACTTTTACTTGAAAGATTGTTTCAATTATGTTAGTACCATGTTACGACAAACTCTTCAATACGATGCCTCTCTCGGCCGTATTGTTTCATACTTTTACTTCACAATTTTCAAAATCATTTACACAAAATTACGGTTAAAATGTATACTTCCTGAGATGGACCTCACTGGTCCGTAGCGAGGAGAAAATTAAATATTTTGGGGACAGTCGGATCGGACAGTAAATCAAGTGTTCAATGGTAGTCTTTGCTGTAAACATTGTGATCCATAACTTTTCATTGCGACTTTTTTATGTTTACCGCCTTGATAAGAGACCGGTACCGGTACCCAAATCTTACTTTGTAAATTGTAGCATTTACCAATCCCTTCTCCATTGATTTCTATCTCTGTCACACTCGTGACTGATGTAAGCCAGCTTCTGTCGGACTCACTCGCACTTTACCTTTTTTATTTAGTCCGTATTTGTCGTTTGGAGTGGCTGTTAGTAGGCTGCTTGTGTGTGACGTTACTCAATTTTCATTATTTATTTTTCAATGTAAGAATACGATTACATATGTTTCTTTTTTTACCAAAGATACGTCGAAAATCAACATATATTTTACCATAAACATATTATAAAATCATTTATTAATCTAATTGTGGGTGTGGTGAATGCCGAAACAATTATGTCAATAATTGACAGTGTTGATGTTTTATCGCTTAAATTTCCAGTGTTTCTGTGTAACGTTATCGTTAATTGCTGTTTAATAGACAGTAATCGTTAGCTTGGGCTGGAATATAGCATGATTAATATGTGGTGTTTTGTGTCAGAAATCGTCATCGACGAAGACAACAACAATGACGACCCCGGCCAAGCTGTATGGACGAGAGCTGTCCTCCTACGACGAGGTAGACGTCGATGAGCTGTTGGCCAAGCTCTCGCAGGAGGAGCTCACCATGCTCGCCAAGGAAGTTGATCCAGACGTGAGTAGCCTCTGTATTCCACATCTGTTTGCAATTGTATTCCATTAATTCACTAAAACGTGCAGAAATTAAGCATTACGACACAAGTTTTTGACTAATACATCATTAACCATGTAGGTACGCCAGAAGGTTATTGCAGGAAGAATGCAGTTGTTGTGTTCATAGGTAAAAAATATTTATTTATGAAATGCAATTATATCTATATATAAAATGAACAGAATATGAGGATAATAAGATAGATTTCTCAAAAACATCAAAAATTGGATATGGATTTATACCATATCCTATTGCTATCTGCTTGTGATAGAATGCATTATCTGTTGTAGTTATCTGTCAAGGTTATTCACAACATTTTTATAAAATTCACAGGATATTATTTAAATTCTGAACTCTATATATATATATATATATATATCCTAACTTAGGTGCCATTGAGACACTTAAAACAATACTTGTAAATGAAAGTATGCTCAGCATCATTCTAGATATTCTAGCTAATTGGCCCAAATACAATTTGTTATCTGTTTCTAGTAAATTTGTGTATGTTTTTTGTTGGTATGCTTTATTATATATGTTCAGACAGAACTAGCACTCTATTGTCTCTGCCTACCTCATAAAGGGCTCCCTACAATGATATGTATTTTTGTAAGATGAAAGCAGTTAAAAATCTGAATTAGAAATCATATTTTATTTTTCTGGCATATTTAACTGCTTGATGCTATGCCAAAGTACATGGCTTTAAAAATTCTAAGTGAGGTGCACTGTCTCATTGTTGTAAAGGAAATAAAGATAAAAAAAAAACCTTGGCTTTATCTGAAGCCTTGTAAAATGATTGTCTCTTTTTGTTGCTAATGTAGGTTAATTGGTTTTAAGATTGCATTTTGAAAAATACTTTGTAACATGATATAGAGAAATTGAATTTAAGTATTTGAAAAAGGAAAAATATTTTTTGTTTATTTTCAAATTGTTTTACTTTCCTACAAAAGTTTTATATTACTGATATTGTGTTGTAAATGTAATGTCAATTTAACAATTACCTAAAATTACTTAATTAAAAAATATATATTATTATATCTACAATTAGGCTCCTAACTAGGATTCTCCTATCTAGGCTCTAGCCATAGCTCCTAGGCTCCTAGGCTATGGCTCCTAACTAGGAATATCCCCTTAAAATATCATAAAACTGATGATATTTATATATATGTATGTAATAATAATGATTTAGTGACTGCACTCCTACTGACTAAACCTACATGGCAATGATAGAAGTTAATTTTCTGCAGTGCCAGCTAACAAGTTACTTTTATTCTGTTGGGTCAGCAACTTTTGATTTATTTTATCATTTAAAGTTCGAATCCCGACTGTATCAATGAGTTTTTCTGAACTTAAGTACTGTGATTAGTCACACCACGAGCTTTACGGCGAAGGAAAACATCGAGAGGAAACCTGCATACGTCTGAGAAGAAATTCAAAGGTGTATGTATAGTCGTGCTTGAGTAAAGGTGATGGCACCTAATATACCTCTGGTGGAAAGTGGGTGTGTGGGTATTACCTATACACCTCTGCCTACCCCTTCGGATACCATTGTGGGAATTATATTGGGTGGTATATTAGTTATTATATTATATTTATATTATTTTAATAGTATTCATAAAAAAAAATGATTCGAGTTAACGCTTAAGATGTTATCAAAAAGGAGTGGGTACATTATTAATTGGGCGAGGAGTGAGATAAGTACATACATACATACATACATTGATTTTTGTCTAAATAGGTATGTATGTAGGTATGTACCACTGCATTGCTGAACTCTGGGTGGATTCAAAACTAGATCCAACATAATTATGGCTCTATGTAGGGGATTTTTTTCCCCAAGTAAAACTGGGTGCGAACACTTGTATTAGTATAGCTATTGATTGCGAAGTGAAAGTTGGCCAAGAAATACATCAAACATTATTATGTATACTCAAGCAGAAATGAGCTGAATATTTAACATATAAATCGTGATTTTAGCCAATAATTAACCAAATATAGCTGAATGAGATACAATGAGCGTTGTCTAATAAATGCTTATGTAAGCTAGACTCGCAATGTATACATTGTAGCAGTACACTGAAATCGAACCTAATTTGCATAGTATTAAGGTTCCAATCAGGTACTTGCATATCACGACGTTTTTTCCTGCATTCTGAGAAGCTAATACTTCTACTAAGTATTTAAAATAAGTCTAAAGAGCAGATTAAAAAGTTGTTTAAATAATATGGATAAATTGATTCCTCACGTTACAAACAGGCATAGTAGGGCCTGTTTTCTATGAAAGATCTCTTTCTCTTCATCTATGCTTGTCAGTCTGCACACTTCGAAAGTTCGAAAAGGAACGTCAAGAGGTTTCGAAATTAGTCACTGACACTCATTTGTTTCCTATATCTCGTCACATCAACACGCATTCCAACAACTTACGACGAAGCCGAGTAGGTAGAATTTCACCACCATTCCCTCAATATTTATTCCGTTGCTAAGACAGACCCTGGCGCTTTTCTCTCTATGCTTACCGCCTAAAGTACTCTGCGTGATGATATTATGAAGACTGTATACTGCACCCGGAATGCGTTGTAATGCTACGTAAACTTCATTGGGATCGGGTATTCTTTTTTCTCTCTTTCTGGCCAGCTTATCCGACTGTTTCATTAAAATCTGCTGAAGGATTTTGGACCGCATAGACTCTTTCTTATTCAGCCTCTTAGGCAGATATACGAACATTTTAATTTGTTTCGTTTAATTTAATGTAGTAACGTAGTTTTTTT
The DNA here is from genome assembly GCA_016069955.1 of Drepana arcuata. Lineage (NCBI taxonomy): Eukaryota > Metazoa > Arthropoda > Insecta > Lepidoptera > Drepanidae > Drepana > Drepana arcuata. The sequence continues at coordinate 6,127 of JACCPG010005056.1, read as the reverse complement.
TTCTATTTTATTATATTTATCAAACAATGTTAATTGATAATAAAAATATTGTTGTATCCTTACTAAAATTATAAATGTGAATGTAAGTTTGTCTGTTACGATTTCACGTAAAAACTACTTAACCGATCATCATGAAACTTTGTACACATATTCTTGAAGGTATTAGAAGTAACATAGGATATTTTTTATTAGAAAAATAAACATTAAAACTACAGATAAAAAAGCTGTTTTGCTGAAAACTTCACACGGGCGAAGCCGTGGGCATAAGCTAGTATTTTTATATACCTGGATGTAATAATGTACGTAAAGTACGTACACATGAGTAGGTCAATTGTATGCATTATTTAAGCCAAGGCCGTAAGCCTCTCAATAGGCACCTGAGCAATCATTATTGATTGTATAATGCTTACCTTATCAACAGCGCTACCCTATTCAGCCCTTATCAGTACCCGTTGATAAGCATGTCAATAATGTACACAATTAAATTCATATTTACTTATCGCTCCTATGTGTATTTAAACATTAGGGTACTTCAAATTCTATTTTATAATCATTGTTGGTGTAAGTTAAGCTAATTGAAGGGTTTGTTGGTTGGGATTTTCCCCTTCTGATAATATTTGATTAATCTCCACTGATTGATTGATGAGCCGTGGTGGCCGAGTGGTTCGAGCAGTTGCCTGCGACGCAAAGGTCGCAAGTTCGAATTCCGACTGTACCAATGAGTTTTTCTGAACTTAAGTACAGTGATTAGTCACACCACGAGCTGAACGGTGAAGGAAAACATCGAGAGGAAACCTGCATACGTCGGAGAAGAAATTCAAAGGCGTATGTATAGTCGAGCTGGAATAACGGCGATGGACTCGCCATCTGTCACGTTGGCACCTAATATACCTCCGGCGGAAAGTGGGTGTATGGGTATTACCTATACACCTCTGCCTACCCCTTCGGGGACCCTTGTGGGAAGGCGTGAGGATATATATACTAAGAATATGAATGCCAAAGTATGGGTATAGGTTGTTTGTTACTCAATCGGAACGGCTGAACGGAATGACAGATGGCGAGTCCATCGCCGTTACTCAAGCTCGACTATACATACGCCTTTGAATTTCCTCTCAAACTTATGAAGGTTTCCTTTAGATGTCTTCTTTCACCGTATAACTTGTGGTATGACTAATTACAGTAGGTACTAAAGTTAAAAAAACTAATTGGAACAGTCGGGATTCGAACATGCAATCTTTGTGTAGCAGGCCACTCGAACCACTCGGCAACCACGGCTCTTTTATATTCTATAGAAATTATATATAAATGCTCACGCCTTCCCACAAGGATCCCCGAAAGGGTAGGCAGAGGTGTATAGGTAATACTCAAATTCCGCCAGAGATATATTTTAGGTGCCAACGTGAGAGATGGCGAGTCCGCGAATATTTCAATCATTTGTGGAAATCTGTAATGTTTTGAATTATAAATAGATAAGTCGTTATCATCCAAGGATTAAACAACTAGTCTGTTGTTATCCCAAATAAATATCCGTAAAGTATTCGGGAAAAGAATATTGTAATATAGCATTAGTCAAATGCCCAGCTAGCGCGGATGAAGTCATAGTCTGATTGTTAGCATTGGCGTTAGGAGAGTTATGTCATTGGGCATCTCTAAATAGATCAAGGTTAGTATTGTGTGTGTCGTCTTACTTAGCGCCAATGAACGTTTAAGCCTTAATGTTCTACTAAGCCTTATGTAGAACAGTTCCTAGTGTAATTTACTATATAATTATTTTACTCTGCTATATTTTGGTACTTATTATAATTTTACGTATTATTTTCAATGACGATATTTTAAAACACAGTCGAATTGAGAACCTCTCCTTTGTCTGTTAAAAATAAATCCTGAAGTATATAATTATGTAAACAAATCTAAATCTGCAAAGCTGAAACTTGCCTCTGTGTGTTCTCGCAAAACTCGTAGGTAGGAAAATTGCTTTGTATCTGTACTTTACAATAATAACGCGCCATCTATTGGAAGTAAAAGTAAAACAAGTTAACATTGAAAGTACAACAATTTAATATTATTGTACAACAATTTAATATTATTGTATAACAATTTAATATTATTGTACAACAATTTAATATTATTGATGAAATAAATGAGAAGGATGTGCCTCCCACATTTCTCAGACTTTTTGAGGTGTGGGATATGCCCGGAAAAAGGAGAATATTCAAGTGTGACAAAACTTTATTAAACCATCTGTCAGTGTAAAAGCAAAGTTGCTGACCAAAAAGAATTAGAATGACTAGTTATATGGCACTGCAGATAATCAACTTCTATGCATTGCCATGTAGGTTTACAGTCACTACATCATGATGATTATATTATGATATTTTAAGGGGGTATTTACTAGGAGCCTAATTGCTGATAAAATTATATAATTCGTTCATTTTAAGTATGTTGTAAATTCTCTTTTGTTCTTCTCTCAATTGTAAAATCTCTGTAATATATTTTTTTAGAACACTATATTAAACCGTATGCCTTTGCATTTATGTAAACTTCAAATGTAATAGTGTCCCATCATTGGCTAGTCCAAATTCAAACATAAAAGAATCATGTATTGTTTTCCAGGACAATTTCCTCCCCCCGTCGCAGCGTAACAACTACGACTGTGAGAAGGACCCCACCGGCCCCCTGAACCGCAAGAAGCTAATAGAACACATCAACAAGCAAGCGCTTGAGACACCGGACCTGGATGAGGTGAAACCTTACGTGGCCGGAGTTATTAGGGGCAAGAAGGTAACACTCTTATTTCAATATTTTTTCAGTATATTAAAACTGTTTTAAAAACTATAGTACCAGTTTAAGGTCGCTCAGCGAGGTATGGAGAGAGCTATGCTGGGAGTGTCTCTGAAGGATAAGATTCGCAACGAATATATCCGACAGAGAACCAAAGTTATCGACATAGCTCAAAGAATTAGCAAGCTGAAGTGGCAGTGGGCCGGCCATATCTCGCGAAGAACCGACAACCGCTGGGGTAAACGTGTTCTTCAGTGGAGACCTCGACTAGACAAACGTAGTGTAGGACGCCCTCCGACCAGGTGGGATGACGATTTGCGAAGGACTGCTGGCAGATGCTGGATGCGGCAAGCTGAAGACAGGGCACTCATTAGGGGAGGCCTATGTCCAGCAGTGGACTTAGAGTGGGCTGATGATGATGAGTACCTTTTTATATATCCTCACGCCTTCCCACAAGGGTCCCCGAAGGGGTAGGCAGAGGTGTATACTAGTACAGTACCCACACAAGAACTTTCTGCCAGAGATATATTTTAGGTGCTAGCGTATACATTTTAAATTTCTTCTCAAATGTGTGCAGGTTTCATGTTTTCACTCACCGTACAGCTCGTGGTGTGACTAGTCTCTGTACTTAAGTTCAGAAAAATCATTCCAGTCGGGATTCGAAGGTGTTATGGTTAGTTCAAAGTTTAAACGGGATAAAAAGAACAGTGCCTTTTCTTAAACAGTACAGCTCCATCTAGCGTCACTATATGTGAACTTCATATGCAACGTTAAAACAAGTGTTGTAATACTTCTGTAGAGTGTTGATGTTAATTCTTAGAGACTGACCGTATCATCATTATATTTAAAATGTGACGTCATTAATATCACTTGATGTGAATTCATTTCTGGTTTGAGAGTGTTAATGAAACGTCATGCTAATAAGGCACTGGCGTGGGCTGGGTTTGTGTTCCACTTAGTCGCCGAATGCGCTCGTGCTATCCTAATTAGGTATTTATTTCACGGCCAAGTTTCACGAGAGAGTTGACAAAGCCTGCATGTTGGAATTAAAATACCTAAGCAGAATGTTTTGAAAGCATCCTAGAATACAAATATTTACTCATAATTTATTTGTATTATATATTAATGTTTCTTGTAATATATGTTTATGTATGTAACTTATATATGTATGTTTTCTTTTTTGTATACTTATTTATTTCATATTCAATTCTGCATGCTACTTATTTTGATGTCCATTCTATACTATGTAATATATATGTATCTATCAACAAATTAAGCTAATTCTACTGTGCACACCCGCTTCCATGTTTCTCCTGTCAACGGTGGTTGACTGGTAGAAAATGCTTTAGCATTAAGTCCACCATTGTACTTGAATTGTGCATAAATATTAAATAAATAAATAAATGTTCGGCATACCGGACAGACCTCAGTGGTTTTTGGTGTCCTTCATTGTAATAATTGTTATATGTGTTTCATTAAATAAATAAAAAAGAACTCCGACTTCAGGCATGAGCACACAGTACAGTGTCAAATCACACCACGCGCTTTATGGTGAAGGAAAATGAGGAAACCTGCATACAATAAACTGCTCGAGCCACCAAAATTGCGCGTCTGTTCAAATTAATACATGTATTAAGGGTAGGCGATGGTGTAACAACACATTTTTTTCATCGTAGATATATTTAGCAATACATAACATAGAAATTCAATGACGTATGTACAGTCGTACTTATGAAAGATATGCACACTATACATACATATTTTGGAATTCATCTTAAATGCAGATATGCAGATTTACTCCCCGTGTTTTGCAAAATAATATAACAGAAATTGTAAGTCTTTATGTGCTAATAAAGCATACACATAGACGCCGCAATAATTGGAATATAATGGGGATGGAAAAAAAAACCGAAAAAATAAACACCTTTTTAGCGAGTAACGCCGCGGGATACAGTAGTAATCATAAAGATAAACCCACTTTTGACTGTACCAGGGGTCATTAGTCACATTTATATAGATAGCGTAAAGCTGCATCCAATATACTTGTAATTAAATGACGGGTTTCTTGTAACGCGGCCATTAAACTGTCGCGCGCGAATGTCTGAGTCATTGGCGTTCGTTCTTGTTAGTTTGTACCCACTAGATCTGATTATGTGATCCGATGCTAGCATTTCTGGCACTATTTAATGTATCTTGACGAAGGTTGAAAATCATGTGCTAACGGTCGCGGTTCGATCACGACCAACCTATGTGAAGGAACTTTAACCAGGTCTTCACGAATAGTCCTTCGTGGTGTAGGCAATGATAATAAAGCGCCAGTTTTCCTAGACTTACAGACGTCTTTCGCTTCGTCACATTCATCATATGTGTTCGCTGGGTTAGAGTACTATTGAGTATGGTATTACGCCTATACATATGTATATATGTATAGGCGTAATACATCATATGATGTCCATCGTTGCATTATGCATTTGTAAGTAGTTTAATTGTAAGGACGGGACTGTCTACAGCGAGGCCACGGCCACGCCGCGCCCACTCCGTTCAACCAACCATCTTGTGACTAACAGACTCACAAATAAAAAATAACGGGTGCATCACTGAAATACAGTTTATGTGACTGGTCTGGTACATACAGATATCTGTGAGGTTTTGATTAAGTTTTATAAGTAAACATGATCTAGAAATAATTGATCGCCATATGCATGTAAAATGGTATTATACATTTTGCGGTTGTAGATTTTTTTATCTGATCTTCGTATCATCTTACATGTATAAAATTCTGTTTAGCAATTTAGGCGTGATTGAGCAGCAATTATCCATACATCCCCACAAAATATTTTTTTTATACAAGAAGGATGTAATTTGAGTTAGTTAAGCGACTGATATAAATACGTACCCCACTATTCTTTCCTACAGTATATAGTGTAAGTGTACCTTCCACTAATGATTGAGTGTGTCGGTACACCCTGATTACCTATGATACCTATACCTATACCTATGATACTATTAATACACTCGGGTCATACTCCCCGCATCCCGCGACCACTTCGACTAGGAATTGGTGGGGCGCGTTTTCGTGGATGGCACTATCTATAAATGTGGACGTAAGGAGGTATGTAAGTCTAGAGAGAACTGGCGCTCTACTCTCTGCTTACCCCGTGAGGGTATCTGAGTTATGATACAATAAAAATAATAATATATCCTCACGCCTTCCCACAAGGGTCCCCGAAGGGGTAGGCAGAGGTGTATAGGTAATACCCACACACCCACTTTCCGCCAGAGGTTTATTAGGTGCCAACGTGACAGATGGCGAGTCCATCGCCGTTACTCAGCACGACTATACATA